>JAJPUD010004808.1:111424-162635 GCA_023553655.1 Myrmecobius fasciatus | reverse complement strand
CTGATATATTTTTTGTGTAGATAAGATTTTTCTTGCACAACAATGTTGTTTGGAAATATGTATACATATGTTTGATTTGCCAATATTTTAACATAATTAACATGTAGTGGATATCCTGCCATCTAGGGGAGGGGTGGGGAGCTGGGGGGAAAAATTTGTAACAGAAAGCTATGTAAGGGTTATTGTTGAAGAATTACCCACACATATGTTATGCAAATAAAATAAAAAAACAAAATAAAACAAAAAAAACAAGACTAATAGAGACAGAGACAGAGACAGAGAGACAGAGACAGAGAGACAGAGAGGAAAGAGAGAGAGAGGATTATAGGATAGTGATTCGATACATATCTCCTGACTACACATTTCCAACAAGCATGTGCTCTTTCATGCACACCCTGGCTACAAGAATTAACTACCCTTCAGATCTCTTGAGACTATAAGCATCCTGACTATATATGTTTCCTGATTATGTGCTACTTTCCTACTAGTGTTGTGACAACCTATATCATTCCCCCTGTATATATGGGTGTTTTCCCTTAGTTTTCTTTGTATCTCCAGCAACTATACCTAATGGCACATATTAATAAATCCTCATTTACTCATTACAAATCTTAATCCTGATATCCTCAGGATTTCTTGTCACCTCATTACTCTACAGCATCCCCTCTCCAACGCTTCTTAACCATTTGTCCAACTGCTTATCTATGAACTTTTAGTCAGCACCTTTCTATGAATAGCACTTGCTGGACTTTCTCATAACATTGCAAATATGTGAGATAAGAGATATTTGGACTCAATGTAAAGGATAGATTCCAAAACTGATTCTACTTCTTGATCTTTGTGAACTGGATCAAGTTATTTTATTTCTCTGTGCCTCAGTTTCTTTATCTATAAAAATGAGGAGATTGTACCAGATCACTTCTAAATTCCCTTCCAGAAGTTTATAATCTTATGATTTTACAAAATTTATAGTAATTTTGGCATGGTGAGTCCCCTTGACAAAAAGTGTACTGTATGTAGATTATGGTACCTGTCTTAAATTTTGGTGAATAATAACATACAATGCATCATTATAATCATGATGATGATGTTAATCATTATCATATTTTGAAATTAGCCTCATTATTCTCCCTAAGTTCAATTGCACACCACCTATTGCCTATTGCAGACAATGGCTCAGAGTATCTAGTCCTGCTCTGGAATCAGGAAAACCTGAGTTCAAATTCAGCTTTCAGATACTTAATAGCCATGTGACCCTAATTCCTCAACTGTAAAATGAGTATAAAAATATCAATCTTGCAAGGTTGTTGTGAGGATTAAATCAGGATAATTATCAAAACTACATTCCTGGCACATAATAGGCACTATATAAATGCTCATCCTTCCCTCTCTTCCCATTTGAAACCAGATATTCCAGAAATATCTGAAACTCAACATGTACAAAACTGAACTCATTATCTTCCCCCTGAAATTTTCTCCTCTTCTAAACTTTCCTGTTTCTATAAAAAGCACCACTATCCTTCCACTTTCCCAGGTTCATAATGTTGGAATAATCCCTAATTCTTCCCTCTTTCTCAACATATCCAATTAATTGCCAAATCTTGTCATTTCTTCCTGCATAACCTCTTTCACATTAGATTTCTTCTCCCTATTCACATAGCTACCATAAAGCCCTCATTACCTCTTGATTGTGTTATTGCAACAGCCTCCTGATTTTTCTTTGTCCCAAGTCTCTCCTTAATCATCAGTTCTATGCACTGCTGCCAAAGTAAGATGTGACTGCCTTATCATACCATGTGACTCTTTTACTTAGTCAATTCAGTCAATTCTTTTACTCAATATTCTCCACTCCCAAGGGAATTATATTCTAATGGGGAGACATATATATGCATGGATATATATATGTGTGTGTGTACACATATGTGTATATATTATAAATATAAAGTTGATAAAAACAAAATAGATAAGGCAGTTTGGAAGGCAGGATACCAGCAGTTAGTGCTATCAGGAAAGGATTCATGAAGTAGATGGTGCTTATGCTTCAGTCTAATGATAGTGAGAGATTTATTGAGGGAGAGATGAGGAAAAAGTGCATTCCAGGCATGCGGATGGCTAGGGCAAAAGTGTGGGGAGGAAAGTTAGAGTATCATAGATTAAGAAAATCAAGAGCCCCCTTTGACTAAGTAACAGAATGTAGAAAGGAAAATACTGCCTAAAGAAGCTAGAAAGATAGGTCAGTTCTAGAGCCAGTGTTCTGTTACACCACAGCTATATCAATGAAACTAAAGCTGCATTGAAATGTGCAATTACTCAGTGAAGTGAAGGCATTACACATAGGGCCTTAGCACCGTCTCAGAGTAGCATATCAAATCTGAATCCCAAAGGATTTCCTAATATTGTTGATTAGTTTTCAGTAGTGTCCAATTTTCTGTTACTCCTTTTGGGAAGGTTTTCTGGGCAAAGGGTTTGAAGTAGTTCGCCATTTTCTTCTCCAGTTCATTTTACAGATTAAAAAAAAACAAAAACAAAAACAAAAAAAAACCTGAGGCCAAGTGGATTAAGTGATTTGCCCAGGGTCACATAACTAATAAGAGTCTGAAGCCAGCTTTGAACTCAGAGAGATGAATCTGCCTGACTCCAGGCCTATCCACTGCACCATCTAGCTGTTAGTAACCTTTCTCTAATTCCGCTTTCAATATCGCTGGTGATTTAATGGAATAGAAGTTATACTTGTTATCAAGAGACCTGCGTTCAGGTCTGTTCCTTGTTAGCTATATGAATGGGGACAACTCAGTTTTCTTCTTTAAGCCTCAGTTTCCTCATGTCCAAAATAGATTTCATGATACTTGTAATAATTATCCCACAAAGATTGTGAAAACTTATACTTTGTCAACCTAATACACTAGAGAAAAACAAAGGGGGAAGGGGGGAATAACATGTAACATGCCCCAACAACCAATCAAGATTTCTCCATTTTCTCCATGCTCTTAACCAACTCATTTCGTTACGAAATCTTTTTTTTTTTTTTTAATTGCGGAAGGATTAGAATTCAATCACCTTCACCTGAGGCATTTAAGATGAACAAACTCCCAGGAAGATCCACCCTGATGAGAAGCTATCCAAGTCACTGAGAGAAGGATTAGATGTTTAATTGGTTTCTTTCATCTCGAATTCCTGTGGTTCTATGATATTTCACATCCCGAGACCCAGCAGAGAAAAAATAAGCTCAAATCATCCCACGATCCTATGAAGGATTCATGCTCATTGTATGTACCGCAAGGACCGCGGGAATAGGAATCGGGCATCTGCCAAGTACACTTGTTTATGCTTTGTCTCTTGTTTTTGCTCTTCTAGAGTCAGTCTCCAGGGGGCGCTAACCCTTGAAAGACAAAACAGACGGTCCAAAGCCTGGCTCTCACTGCAGTGAGCCGGCTGTCTTCCCTGCTGGGAGAAGAAATCCTCTGCAGTTGCTAACTCTCCGTGAATAATTTATGTGGGCAAATTTGGACTGTGGACTTGCCTAAGTCTTGTTAACAAAGTCTTCGAGAGGAAAATATGGGATCATAGAGCTGAAGTTGGGAGGGTTCTCAGAAGCCACCTCACTGGTACCGAAGTTCAAGGTCTCAGGGGGTGTAATTCATCAGAAGGAGGATTTAAAATTGGGTCCCTTGACTGCAGAGTCAGCGTTCATATTTTGGGATAATAGAAAAGGATCCGCCACCGGGAGAGGAATTATATGATATTCTTTCTCGACTGCAGAAATCGGGATCATAGACTTGGGAAGGAGAGGAGAAATCATCTCCAATTTATCATCCCCTCCTTTTAGAGATAAGGAAATGGACACTCCGTCCCCCCCAAAGGAGTTAAGCCATCTGCTTTTAGGTCATAAACATAAGAGGTAGAATTTGAATCCACTTATAATGTACTTTCCACTACCTCATACCCAGGAATATATTTTCTAAGACTTTTAACCTCAATTCTCCTATTTCTCAGTATTGCCTAGAATCTGAATGACAAAACATGAAACTAGCAAAAGCCAAGTCTCCCACAGCTGAGGTCCACAATTCTTAAAAGCAGGAAGGAATCCGGATAAGCTACTAAAAATCTGCCTTCATTCTATCCCTGACTCTTCCCCTAATGATGCTCCACTGGCTGACCTTAAGCCTTAACCCAGATTGTGGATAGATTTCAGGAAACCTATGAAGGTGGATAGGTGAAAAAACTACAACTTTAACTCAATATAATTAATTTCCTTTGTAATCCTATGTATTTTATTTTATGTTTTTAGAAACATTATTCTGACTTATACATGGGCTTTGCCAGGCAGTCCAAGGCATCCTTGACACCAAAAAAAAAAAAAAAATTAAGCATCCCTGACTTAGAGATTCTCTGGGATCCGAGTAGAGGAAGGGTTCTGCCAATGTCCTAATATTTCAGCAATATGGTCACTTAGCAAAGCAGATTCATTTGAAAATTCATCTCTGCTTCTCCTGACATTAGCAACCCTTACCTTTTATCACATATTCACTTGGATGTTTTAGAATGGATATTCCATGCTGAGATTAGAAGGAAAATTATTACTAAGGATCCACAGTGCCTTTAGTTGATCTGAGTTTAGAACTCTTAGTGAGAATCATTTCTGGAAAGAAGTGATGGTAGTGTAGCCATCAGAGGCAACTGGTGGAGTATGGAATAGAATGTTAAACCCAGAGCCTGGGAGACCTGAGTTCAAATTCTACCTCAGATATTTACTAATTCTGTGACCCTGACCAAGTCCCTTGTTTGTAAAGTGAGGATAACAATAGCACTTACATCTCAGAGTTGTTGTAAGGATCAAATGAGAAAATATTTATTTTAAAATGTCTGGTATATGTCACTGCATATGTAAATGCTTATCCTTCCCAAATGATAGTCAGGAGACCAGTTGATAGATTGAGGATTGGATAATTTTCTATTTCATCAATTGTCATTTCACCTTTCTGGGCCTCAGTTTCTCATTTTTCTCATTTTACAAATGAATATAGCTAAAGTAGGTCTTCTCTAAAGTTTTGTGGTTCTCTAAAGACTTTTTTTTTCTTTTTCGAAAGTATTTTATTTTTTCATATATATGCATATCATGAATATGCATATTCATTTCAACATTAACCTTTACAAAACCCTGTGTTCTAAATTTTTCTTCCTCTCTCAACCCCAGTCTTCTCCCCAAGACAGCAAGCAATCTGATATAGGTTAAATATGTGCAATCCTTTTAAACATATTTCCATATTTGTCATGTTGTGAAAGAAACATCAGGCCAAAAAGGAAAAAACCATGAGAAAGAAAAAAAAAAAGGTAAAAATACTATGCTTCAATCTACATGCAATCTCCATAGTTCTCTTTCTGGATGCAACTGGCATTTTCCATCTAAGGAAACTTTCTTGATGAAATATACTTTGTTTTTCTTGGGAAGGGAAATCATGAAGTGAAGAAAGAAGGTTTAGGCTCTGACATTATCCAACTTCTAATCTTATTTCATCTGATTCTCAATGAAGATAAAAGTCACTAAGAGATTAATTTCTGTGGCTTAAAATACAGGGTGAAAGGCCTGACTCTTTGATTTTACTTAGATCTATCTATGTTCTCATGGATATAAGAGCTCCACACACCAGTGCAGCCCATCTCTACTCTCTACTCTACTAGATTATTGTCCATGTCCTCCAATAAATGTTTCACTATTAATCAGTCAATCATTCAATGTATTTCTTCAGCTCTCTACTAGTTTTAGGGGAGACAAAAACAAAAATGAATGTCTCTACCATCAAGATGTTCTACATTCCAGGGAGTCCACTCAACATTCTAGTGGATCTTCTTTTGAAGTGTATGGGATGTTCAGGGAGTAGTACTGCTGGTGTGAAGGCTTCCTGAAGTCTTTTCAAGGCTATTTATTTGCCTTTGGTATCCAACCAGTCACTTGCAGCTCCAAGAACTCTATCATGTGTAGCAACCACACCCTGGTAAAAGCATGTTGGCAGATGCCTCAAACCTATTAGTGAGTTGGGTGGGGGGGTCAACCCTAAGGATGTGAAGTATCTTCTCCCAACCCCTGGTGGAATGGGTAAATGTGAAGGTGGCTGAAGCAGGCACTGTGGAGTGCTTAGAGTTTGTCATACATCAAAAATACCAAGGTCATCCACTTCATCCTGTGCCATTGCTAATCATCATGACTTTTATTTTCTCAGTGGACCTCAGTGACTCTGGAAGAGAGAGTAAGGCTGATGTCTGTGCAACTCTGCCTCACTTAAATCCAATTTAAGAACAAGTCAAAAAAAAAAACAAAAAAAAAAACATGATGTACCTGGTCCTCTTCAAAAATCAAGGATGAACAACTAACCCCACTGCTAGCACAGTGTCAATATAGAAGTTTTCTTACAACAGTCTTTTCTGAGATATGGAATCTTGTGGTATGCATGAAACTAACCTTCAACTCAATCATGAACTATGCTGTTGACATGAAAAAGAACCAATATGACAATATCATAACATCTAGCAGTACACAAGTATATGAGCATTGTTGACAGGAAGTTGCAGTCTTAGCTCCCAGAACAATGAAGATTAAGAACATTACCCCACAACAGAAGCACTCTGGCTATGCAGGATTGAAAGCTCCATATTGTCTTACTTGTCCACCTTCTGGCAAAAGTGGATCAGCAAGTGAAAATATGGGGATTCCGAGCCTTTTATTGTCTACCACAAGTACTTTTAAATGGACTTTTGTTTTCAAATTCTTCTTTTTTTAGTTAAAGGAGGATTACATAATAATTGTTCAAAAAAGAGAGATTAATGTGGTGAAGGAATTGTGAATGGTAGAGTAGTGAAGATGACAACCAGTCTAAATATGTTGGAGGCAAACATACCCAAAGTATTTGTATATTTGGTTTGTTTAGTTTAAGCAGTCTTTCCAAATATTGTATAACGTTTTGTTATAGAGCTGATTTACTCTTTGAAAATTGCCAAAAGTTCTACCAAGAGGAGCTAATTGCATGATAATGCATGACAGGGAGGGGAGAACAGTGAAGGGAAGGTAATAATGTTGCCTAAATGTAAATTATGTAATCTTTTTAAAAAACCCAACATATTTTCATTTCTTCTGCCTTAATACTTGTCCTTCCTTCCCCCCTCCCATAATAGTCAAAGTCATAATGGTGTAGTTTTTTTCTCTCACCACTCCTGAACAATGATGTGAATAACGGTTTTTTACAGGTACTCTGGGAGTTCAATGAAATTGATAACAGTGCTTGGGAGAGAGGAGAAAGTTTATGTATACACTGACTTAAGACCAATTCAAATAAAAGTGCACACATTAAAGAAAATGGAAGGGGGTGGGTGAAAGAAAGTATTTTCTGGTGTATTTTTTGTTGCTCATTAGAAAAAAATTTACAAAAACTCTGAGTTTTCTACTGTATTTTAAAAATAACCTCAGCAATTAGATATGCATGGGCACCAAATTCTAGGCTAAAAGGCTTAAGTTCTATGAGCTCAAGAAAATAGGCTTATTATGCAATATTGATTATACATGAAAAGATGTATTATTATGTCTATTGCAATAATATGTATTATTGATAATAATGCTTTCTATTTCTATGTTAGGTTTATAAAACACATTCTTCACAATTATTCAATTAGGCAATTAGTGGAAGTGCTATTTGTCACATTTTACAAATGAGGAAACTGAGACTCAGAATAGTGAGGGGACTTTACAAAAGTCACATAGTTTGTCCTATGGACATAGACTCCTAAAGCTGAAAGGAATCTCAGGAGGTCATTTAAAATAACCCTTTGATTCCAGATTGAATTATAAGCTCAAGTAAAGGTTTATTTTTATGTAAAATATATATTTCAATAATTATTTCAATCTAATTTATGTTTATATATAACTTACATAAAATTAAATTATATATTATATGCATAAAATATAAATTCCATTTTATACTATGTATATTCTATATAATATATAATATTTACATAACATATATAATATACAATATAAATTATATATAACACTATTTCAATATAATTTGTTTCCTATTTAGCCCTATATACTTCATTTTATGCATTTAAAAACATTATTCTGAGAAAATAAACTCCATTAGATTAATAAAGGAATTAATGATACATAAAACATTTAAGAATACCGGTCTAGCTGCATAATTACTGCATCATCATAGGCAAGTCACCTAATGTCTCTGAAGATTATCCATAAAGTAAAGACAATAATATCACTTACTTCATAGAATGGTTCTGGAGATCAAATGAAATGAGTATATAACTTTTCTAAAATACCTTGAATAATAAAATACTAAAATACCCTGACTTCATAAACAGAATATACTAACCATGTTCTTAAATAGTATAGTAAATCTTGGTAATTCAAGGATTAGCATTACAAACATGCATTTCTTTATGCACATGCATGCATGTGTGTGTGTATGTGTGTGTGTGTGTGTGTAGGCCCTATTAGAATCATAGATGAGATCTTACAGTCCAATTTATCTAAAGCATAATAAAGTCTATTGCTGTTGGCTCCTTAATTGACTATCACCGAGATCGATATATCTTTGAATTCTCATGCCTAATCTATTGTGTCCTGGGAAAGAGAATAACTAACTCATTAGAGTTGTTGCCAGAGTAAGAAAAAATAGATGTAGAGGAAAGCATAGAGTTCCCCTATGAATAATATTCATGAACTTTGGTGTACAGACGTAGGTATATTTATTTTGCCTTCATGTAGGACTTTCGAGCTTTCTTTTCAAATCCTGGGCCTTGTTATGGAAACTTGAAATTTTTAAAAGCAGTCTTCAGATAAATGAAATGTTACATGTGTGTATGTGCTGAGTAACAATCAGTGGAAATTCTAAATAGGAAGAATCTTCATAATTCAATCATTACAGTTTTTTTTTTTTTTTTAATTCAGACAATAGCAATGGCATGGCAATCCTTAAGATGAGGATTATTTAAATGGAATTAGATACATGAATAAAAGCTTCAGGAATTAAGGGTATAAAACTTAGATATTAATATTCAAATATCTGATGGTCTATGACAAAGCTTGAATTGGAGGTAGAGAGTGGTTAAATCAATTGCTTCCTATCAAAGAAGGCTGTTAAAACCTGTAATTAAAGACTTGGTTAGGTAATAAAAAATAGTACTAATATAATACTTTAGGATTTGCAAAGCGTTTTACATATATTATCTCATTTAACCTTCACAGCAATCCTGTGACATCAAATAAATTACCTTATCTAGAGAGCTCTGAAATTAGCATAGATTGCCACCTACCTGAGATGTTTTCTGGGAAGTCCCACCGGGAGCCAGGAAGTCAACTTAGACTCTAGAAAAGACTTCTTCCTGATAGGAGGTTTTTGTTGGTCTAAGGTCATCTTAGTAATGTATACAAAATTTAAATGTGGTGCTTGCTCTCTTATCAATCAGACAGGCTCTAACAATATTTTCATTTTTTTTCCTTTTTCTTGGACACAAGATATTTTTCATATTCCAGAGAAGCAATTTTACACGTAACCACCTGAGTTGAAATCCCAGCTGAAGCCTCTCAGAAGAATTCATGTCATCTTTGGGTAATATAATGAGAGAAAGAAAGTAGTTAAAGTCTAGCAAAATTTTTTTAACAAAATATTACAAGTAGAAGGGACTTTAGACATTTAATCTATATATTTTTTGACTGTCAAGTCCAATCTTTTCATTTTACAGATGAGGAAACCAAGGCCCAGAGATTAAAGGATTTGTCTAATGTCATACAACTTTTTATTAGAAGAGAAAGATCTTAACTCTAAATGTTTTACCTACTTCACATAGATATTTATAAAGTATTTGTTGAATGAATGAATAACAGTGGTTTCTATAACTTTCTGGTTTTTCCACTATACTTTGTAGATACTTTTATATTTACTGAATGAAAAAACAAATGAAGAGAGTTGCCTTCTTTTCTTGATTTTTGATTGGCTCATTTTAGACAAGTAACTACCTTTCTCTGGATCTTGGATTTTGATTCCACAAAATCAGAGTGATGGTATTAGTATGGACTGAATGATCTTAGAATTCCCTAATATCTCAAACATCTGATGGTTATAAATTAAAAAACACAATTCATGCAGTGAATATGCAAGAGCTACATACCCTGACTGACTAGAATTTGTGGAAGAATGTAATTACTATTGGGGGGAAAAGTAATTTTCACAATTAATAAAGCACCTTGACAAAAAACCTCTTCCATTAGTCTTTCCACCTACTCCTAAAAAGAGATTCATCCAACAAGCTCTCTATGAGTCAAAAATTTTTTCATTACCAAAAAAAAGGAAAGATTATAATCCTTAACTTTCATGCTACAACCAGAAAAATCACATTGCCAAAGGAGAAAGAAAATGTGTTACCTTTATGAATCAGCAGAACAGAACATTTGCCAAACATCTATCTTTGGGGCCACAGCAACTGAGAAAGAGGCAAAAACATCTTTAAACTGAAAGTAGTTTGAGTGCTAAAGAGTGCACCTAACTAAGGACAAGCAATTTGTGTTATAATTCTCTAAAGTCTATATTTTATAGCACAAATATCAATGATAGGCCAGCAGAGTCAGAGTTACAAAGGATCTCGGGGCCTAATAATTTAATCCCTTCATTTTACAGATGAGACAGTTGCAACCAAGAAAAAGCAGGTGACAGATAACACATGTTAAACAAATGTCAGAGTTAGGATTTGAATCCAGGTTCTCTGATTCAAAAGTTTTTTCTGTATACCCCATTGCTTTCCTTAGAGTTTAAGAGCTGTAGAAGTCCTCTGAGTCAACCATTTATCCGCACAGGATCTCTCTCCTTGTTCTGGAAAAACAGGCTGATGTCAGGAATATAAGTGAGGTTGTTATTGTTGTGGTTGTTATGTTTTATTGTTTGTCTTTCATTCTCAAGGAGGACCATGATATCAGGGAGGTGATGCTATGACATGCAATTCAATTGGATTTAAGGGAGAGAGGGCTGTGCAAAGTCACCAGCCTCACATTCTCCTCTGAAGTCATCTGGATCCAATAGAAAGATGGCTGATGGTCATGACCTGTCCTAGGTCTTGGTTTCAGCTCCAACCCCAACAAGGAACATCCCTGGCTTACCCTTCTGGAGTTTGTTTACTTTAGGATGAATGATCTACAGAGCAACCCTTGGGACAAAACTGGTACACAGCATTTGTAATTTGTCACAAGATGTAAGGTTTCACCCAATGTAGCACTGTCCATCTGCGATTTTGAGCTTTCACTGTAAGATATATGATTTGCCTTTTTTGGTCCAGTTTTGCAATTTTTTTGTGTGTAGAGAGCTCCTGATAAGGAAACTTCTCCTACCAGTACTCAATCTGCAATTTATAGTCTTAGAGTGGGCACCTAGTGGGCACAGAAAATTTAAATAATTTTCCCAGGATTACACAGTCAACATATGTCATGGGTAGGCCTTGAACCAAGACAGGAGGCCAACTCTCTATCTATATTTCTGTGATATGCTGTCTCAACTTTAATGGCCATAAAATAAATACCATAGAAAGCAGAACTTTCTGGCATTAAATATTTGAACATTTATAATTGAAAAGATATTTTTAAAAATGTCTGTTGAAGTACTTTCCATTACTCATTGAAATCCTAGCATCTTTCTACTTTGTTTATTCCTAGTTCTGACTCTACCTACACCTCAAAGGAAAATTAGTGGCACTCCTAGAAGGTATCTGGATCACCCCCAAAGACCTTAGCACATTAGACCTTCAGATACAACAGCCTGTTTAAGCATATATGGAGAATATTAAAGTGTCAACATGGCCTCTTGTCTCTCACTCCTTCCAGGCAAGAAGAAATTAGTTTACCTTGGTTATTGAAATATGTCATTTATTCATTCCTCTTTTTAGAAGCAAATATGGTAGAAAGAACATGCTATTCTCAGTCAGGAGAGATGTATTTGAATTACTAAATATTGAACATAAGAATCTGAATTTGAATGATTGAATATTAAATACAAGAATTGTAGAAATTAGAATTGAAGGAAATTTGGAGATCCACCTCGATTTTATAAATGAGGAAACTGAGTCCCAGAGAAGTTAGTGATAACTAAGTTCACTCATGAAGTAAATATTAGAGGCAGGATTTGAATTCAGATTCTGATTCCAGAACCAGTAGTCTTTCTATTGTACCACACAGGCCAAAGATGTAGTAAGTAATAACATCATTTTTATTGGCAGACCAGAGGTACTTGCCCCTAATCATATAGCTAGTGTTAGAGATTAGATTTGGGGTCTCTAAAGTGGGTGATTAATAAATTTTCCATGAATTACATTACTTTTCTCCTTTCCCAATCTCTTTACCTCTTTCCATCTTTTAACTATGCAAAACTACTGAATCATCTGACTGGAAGACCTTTAATCAATCAACAAGCATTCATTAAGTGTTTTCAATGTGTGTCAGCCACTGAGAATCCAAAGAAAATGTGGGATGGTTCCTTCCCTCAAGGAAGAAAAAGGCAGGAAAAAGTTCACTAGAAGAAAATAGAGGTAGATAGTGATTTATGCTTCCATTTCAGCACTTTTCATTGAGATATTCTGGTGCCTCATAAATCTGTTCTCTAGGAGCTCTTGGGACTGGGCTCAGGCATAGAATCATAGAATGTTAAAGATTTGGAGATCATTCAGTTACATCATAAATCCTGTACAGGGGAAGTAATTGAAGCCAAAGAAGAGAAATAATTTGCTACACATCACATACTATTAGGGATCTACCAATTATGACTCAAAGGGCTTTGGTGTACCATTATCCTCTCCCAACCTCTTTCACAAAGGGACCCTATTCTGGATTCTCACAAAAGATCTATATGGTTCACTTCTGTGGACTCACTCCTGTTGATCTGGTTTTGTTGCTGTTGAGTCATTTTTCAATCCTGTCTCTAACTTTTCATGACATTATTTGGGATTTCCTTGACAAAGATACTGGAGGGGCAAACCATTTCCTACTCCAGCTCATTTTACAGATGAGAAAACTGAGGCAAACAAGGTTAAGTGACTTTCCCAAGGTCACACAGTTAGTAAGTGTCTGAGTCTACATTTGAATGCAAGAAGATGAATCTTCCTGACTCTAGGTTCTACTGAGCTACCTAGGTGCTTAGCTTCTAATGATAGCATTTAGGATCTTTTTTTTTCTTCTATATTTTAGTTGTTTATGTCCTGAGAAGATTTGTTTATAGTTTAAAATTTGATTTCATGTGTATGGTATCCCAGAGATATTTCATGTATGATGTAAAGCAGGTATGGTACAATTCCCAAACAAAAGAGAAATGCTTACCACAATAGACTGAATAACTCATATTGATGGAAAAAAATAATAAACACTTCTATGTTGGAGGAAAAAAAACTGTATTCTGCCTTTTGAGCACAAATCTTCTAGACACAACTTATTCATTAAATTATTCTAATTCTAAGCATTTCTGCTTAGGCATACTACATGGACAAAAATTTATGCTGTAATCAAAAATCCCTTTCTGATGAGGTATTTGTTAGCTACTTAACAATTTACAACATTCTCAAACAAACAAAATTTCTCAGTGGCATGAAACCTAATTACATATCTTGGATGAAAGTTCAGCTAATGTTTTGCAGAACATTAGTTACTTAAAATGTCACACATATTTCCCTATAATCAATCAATTTTTTAAAGTAGATTTTAAAAATACCTTTTGGTTTTAACTAATCCAGATTTTTCCCTATGTCCCTCTCTGTTCCTCTTTTGTAAGAGTCATCCTAATCAAATTAGATATTTATCATGGTCTTAGCACAGTGACTAGCACATAGCATATAAATGCTAATTTTCTTCCCACCTTTATTTCCTTCTCCCCTTCCCTTCATCTTTCCATCTTTTGAAAAAATATTTGAAATACAAGGAAGGAAAAAAAAATCAGCAAAAACCTAACGCCACATCCATTCCTTTGAAGGGTTCTTCTTTCAGTATGACACCAAGTGAATCCAAAAGATACTTTGGGGGGCAGTTAGGTGGTGCAGAGGATAGAATACTAGCCCTGAAGTCCGGAGGACCTGAATTCAAATATGGCCTCAAATACTTAACACTTCCTAGTTGTGTAACCTTGGGCAAGTCATTTAACCCCAATTGCCTCAGCAAAAAGGAAAAAAAAAATATTTTTATTAGCTGTATTAATCCAAGATTTCTTCTTTCTCTTAGGTTGATCATTATTACCCTTACCTAATCAAGTCTTAAGAAAAGGGAGTATTGCTCACAAGTGGATTAATCAAGGATCTTTAATCTTTTCTTGTCCATCTAATTCTTTCCTCTGAGAGAACCTCTGTTCTACTCCTGAACTTTGATTGAGTATTAGAAACAAATCAGGACTTTGGAAAGGTGCTTAAAAAAAAGCTTTTTTTTTTTTTCATACAGAACATTGTTGGTTTTTTTTATTTGATTAAGTAATGATTAGAGGGTTTTTTAAATTAAAAAATACTAAAAAAAAACAACTTTGAACTATGGAATTATTTATTTTTTACTAAAGGAGTAGCTAGGTAGTGCAGGGAACAGATAGTTGGGTCTGGAATCAAGAAAACATGAGTTAAAATCCATCCTTGAAACTTATTAGCTGTGCGACCCTGATCAAGTCACTCAACCCTGTTTTACTTAGTTTCCTCACCTGTAAAATTGAACAAGGAAATGGCAAGCCACTCTGGTATCTTTGCCAAGGACCTCAAATGGGGTCATGAAGAGTAGGACATGACTGAAATTACTGTTATCAAAATATATCTTTCATTCTTCATCTTTTCATACCTCTTTTACCAGGGAATGTTCTTTCCCTTCCTATCAGAAACTTCCTCATCCTTCAATTTCTAATTGTTCCTAAATGTGATATTGCATAACTCACTTTCTTTCTCTGGGCCTCAGTTTCTTTCTTTGTAAAATCAAAGAATTTGAGATGGATGACCTCTAAATTCTATTGCAGCTGATATTCTTTGATTCTAAAGTCTCAGCAATCATCCCAACTCACAATATTTTAGTCTTTTCCTGATCTCTATACCAGTGGGTACTTTGGATGTCTCCATGCTTCAGGGAACAGTGATTATCTTTATGGTCTTTAACATTTTGATAACTGACTTAAAGGCACAGATAGTATATTTACCCAATATGCAGAAGACAAAATCTGGAAGAACACAGGTTCATTGATTTAGAGTCAAAAGAGAATCTTTGTTGGTGTTGTTAGTCATGTCTAATTCTTTGGAAACCCATTTGGGGTTTTCTTGGCAAAAATACTATAGTATTTTGCCATTTCCTTCTCCTGCTCGTTTAAAAAAAATTCCTTGATTATTAGTGTTTTGTCTGTAGTGAGTACTTAGCAAATATTTATTGAATTTCATTTATTGTTGAATAAAAAAGAGAGCAAGATTTATCTGATTCTTTGATGAAATTATCACATGGAAAGGGTTTAATTTCAGTTCCTAGAATGTAGTCATCTCCTTTAGTCCCCAAATAGGGATTATTTCTTTCCCTTTCTATTTCTATGAAGCAAAAACTGAGTGGTGCAATGGATAGAGCACTAGATCTGGAATTGCAAGAACTTATCTTCCTGAGTTCAAATTTGATCTCAGATACTTATATGTGACCTTGGGCAAGTCACTCAACCCTGTTTACCTTAGTTTCTCATCTGCTAGAAAAAAAAAATAAGCTGGTAAAGTAAATGGCAAACCATTATATTAGTTTTGCCAAGAAAAATCCAAATGGGATAATGAAGTCTGACATAAATAAAATATCTAACAGACAAAAAAAGAAGAGGTATAAGCACACTCCCCCTTTCTTTCTACTCTTGGAAAGGTCATTTTCAGGACCTTCAATTTAGGCAGATGGAAGATGAGGAAAGACCAGATGTCTAGGTGCCAGAGGCCTAGAAAGAAACAATGGGATCATAGCCATTTCAGAAAGATTCTAATTCTTTGTTTTAATGTGAGGAGGAGAGATAATCTTCCACAGGTGTCCCCTTTATGTTGGGCTTTCAGAAAATAACAGCAAACCGTTTGCTTGGGTTTCCCTTTGTCTTTAGTTTTTAATGACCCACCAGTTAGCATTCCAGGTGTTTTTTCTTTCTTTTATACCTAAAAATGAGACATAAAACTCAGCACATTTAAAGAAGTTGTCATCTGTCTTTAGAAGAAAATGTCTGTTTTAAATGTTTTGACATTTGAAAAGACCCAATTAATTCAACCTCTAATACTTTGTCTCCCTTTGGGGGAATGTGAGTTGTTGCTCTCAGAAGCTAAGGAGAAGATAAATTGGGGTGGGTGGAGGAAGGGAGGAGAAAGAAGCAATGTCTCATTTTCATTTGTCCTTTTCCTTACTAAACCTCTTGTCAGCTTCTGACCTGGACAAATGGGTTGATTAAAATGATTGTAATCTTGGGTGGAAAATGTAATAATAAAGCCTGCCTTTTTTTTTTCTTAAAGCAAAACAAAGAAAACATCAGAACCAAACTTAAATAACACTATTATCTGTTTGCCCCTTGAAAATATTCAAAGTGATCTATTTTCTTCCAGAATACACAGGAAGGAAAAATGTTTCCCATGTTCTTTTGACACTTTTCTCCCCCTCTTCTCCCTGGAGAACAGCATGCAGAAAGGAAAGAAAGCTATATTTATGTTATTTGGACATTGTCAATGAGCCCTGGAACTTCAGGGTTATTCCAAAGTACTTAAGATTTGGGGCCCAAAATTTCTCCCTTTCTAATCTTTCTTTCCATTTTCAGATACTCATGACCTTTGTATTTTCTCTCCCTTCATAGCAGATGTTCTAATTCTCAATTCTTCCTTTCACAATATAATGTAAATGGCCAGTGCTTTAATTTTTTATCTCTCTTAGGTAACTCTCTTAGGTTACTGGCTTCCTCTAAGGCTTAGATAACCCTCTTAGGTGACTGGCCTCTTTTAGTCCCAACTAAAATCCAATCTTCTACAGAAAGGCTTTCCCAACCTCTTCTAATTCTAAATTATTCCTCTATTATATTATAAATATAAATTATTTATTATATTATTTAATTTATGTATTATATTATTTAATATATTTGCTATATCATATTATAACTTATTTCCTATTATATATGTATATGAAATCATGTGCATAAATATTTGCTTGTTGTCTCCTTATTATATTGTGAACTCTTTGATATTAGGTACTGTCTTATGACTTTTTTATTATATCCCCAGATCTTAGCCCAGTGCCTAGAACATAGTAGGTGCTTCATAAATGTTTATTGGCTGATATTCCAGTGGAGTCCCAAGGCTTTTATTAGGCTTTGCCCTATACTAGAATTTTTAATTTTTTAAATCACTTCCTTCCTTATACTATTCTTAGAAATTTATTAAAAAAATAATTAGCAAACTAAACATCAGAATTAGCACTCAAGAAAATCTTGATAAGTTAAAACATTGAACTGAATCCAATGAGATGAATTTTTAAAGACATGTGAAATCTTTCACTGCAGCTCAAAAACTCTACTTCATAGAGAAATATAATTAAGTGACAGTTTAGAAAAAAATCTCAGGAGTTCAGTGAATTGCAAACTTAATATGAGCCATGGTATTACTAAAATGAAAAAGTTAATACAAAATGGGGCAGCTAGTTACACAATGGTTAGAGCACTGAAAAAAACTCATCTTCGTGACTTCAAATTTAGTTTCAGACATTTACTAGCTGTAAGACCTTGGGTAATTAACTTAACCCCATTTGCTTCAGTTTCCTTACCTTTAAAAGAAATGGCAAACCACTCCAGTATCTTTGCCAAAAAAAAACTGCAAATGGTATTATGATGAGTTGAACACACCTGAAATGACTAAACAACAACAATAACATGTGAAATCAAACTGCATTGGAGTAATGTACAAGGTTAGGAGGAGTCTAATATTGTTAAATCTTGCCCTGGTCAGACCATTTCTGGAGTATTGTGTTGAATCCTAGACATTGCAGTTCAGTAAGAATATTGGGAAGCTACATACATACTTTTCAGAGAAGGCAAACTAAGAAGGTGTAAAGGGCCTTGAGTTCATGCCACTCAGTCAAACACAACTGAAAATGAATAGTCAACAACTGGAAAACAGTGTTTAGGAAATACTTGACATACTTGAAAGAGCTCTAACTTTAGAATCAGATAATTGCTGTTGGACTTTTGGGGTCTTCCCCTCCCAAATTGTTTTTTTTTTTAAACTAGGTAAAAGAAGTTAATTTTTTTTTTGCCTCATTTCTTACCTAACTTTAGTCATTGAATGGGTGTTGCCTCAGACAAAGATTTGGGAAAGTTCTTAGATTAAAAAGGCCAAAGTCTCCTACTGCATCCAAGGTTTTTTCTAATCATTCTGATTTATATTTTTCCACTGGATCCAGATGATTCTGAAGGAGAGAGTTGAGGATGGTTAATTTTTACAACTCTGACTCATTCAAATACAATTTATTTGCAAATCAAGACTTCACTGTCCTGATGTCTTTGAGAATGGAGAACAAACAACAACTTTTTGCAACCATCTGTGAAATCACTTAATCTTGTGCCTTCTTAACAGTGGAGAGGGGGTGGGTAGGGGAGGGTTTGAGCTAGGAATCTGAGACTCCTTGCAAATCTAATCCTATGATCCTATGGAAGACCCTTAAGGATTCTGTTTTCCTCTCCATAAAACAAGGAATCTTGGACCACATAGTCCCTTCAATCCTAATCTTCCTTTCTTTCTCCTTCCTTTTCCTTCCTTAAACTCACATTATAAAACATTCATTGTCATGGGGCAACTGTGTAATTGAATTATTTTGGTGATAAATTAAAAAGTTTTCAAAAGATTTAGGCATCAAAGATTTTAGAAAGTATCTGCTGCACTAAATTGAAGGATTATAGTGAGGAATTTGCTCTTGAGACAGTTTTCTGACTATGCATCCTTTGCTAGGAGTTTTGGTCTTATAATTTATATTAACTCTGTGTGTGTGTGTGTGTGTGTGTGTGTGTGTGTGTGTGTGTGTGTGTGTGTGTGTGTGTGTGTGTGTGTGTGTGTTTTACTCAAATCCTGTGCTTGGTGTGGGAAATGCAATTACAAAATAGGACTCATTCATCTTCCTTGCCAGTACCTGAATCTAAAAACTAAGAAACTAGACCAGAAGGAGTGGTGTTGAGAAAAAAAATAAAATATAATCAACAAAGTATCATTACTCAGGAAGTCAGGTCTGGGAGAAAATGGGAAAATGGAGAAAGGAGATGACTAGAGAAAGTATTAAATCCTGGTCTGGTCTTCTTCCTTTTCTTTTCAGTGAGTTTTGCCTTTTATGTCATGTCATAGCATACAGGCATAAATGTCAAATGCCATCTAGTTCAATGTTGTAGTTCAGCCACATCCAACTTTATGACTTTGTGTACCATACTGTCCATAGAATTTTCTTGGCAAAGATATTGGGGTGGTTTGCCATTTCCTTCTTCAGTGAATTAAGGCAAACAAGGTTAAGTGACTTGCCCAAGGTCACACAGCTGATAAGTGTCTGAAGCTAGATTTTGAACTTAGGTCTTCCTGACTCCAGGCTCAAGACTCTATCCATTGTGTCATCTAGCTGCTGCCTATCTAACTTATTACAGATAAAGAAAATGAGAATAAGAAGACAAAGTGTTGCTTAAAGTCACAAAGAACTTAAGCATCAGAGGCGAAATTTGCATCCAGGTTTTCTGATTCTGGAGCTAATGATATTTCTACTGTGCTTTGCCATCACCACCTTATGAGCCACTTGGTCATACATCACTCCTGCTGGGAAGATCTACTAAATAAGTGAGAGAAACAATTATTAATAACCAATGATCTTGGGAGATCCAGAGTCTCCCCTTTTCTGTAGTTCTCATTTCAAAAGTTCAGTCTCTTGAAGGACATTGCTGATAATGAGATTGAATTAACTCGACTCAGTCTTGATCAAACCTAAACAAGCCCAGCTTTACAAGGAACTTAATTTAAGGCAGGGAAGCCTCTTGTCTTCTACCCAGGTTTGGGGAGGAGAGAGAGATTCATTGATTAGATTGTTCCAATCTAGGGGTAATTTAGAAGTTATAGACATAATCAAAGTTCGTGAGAACAGGCCCATTCCCTTATTATAATAGTCATTCTCTCTCATTACTTGTTTTTTTATTTTTTATTTATTTTTATTTTATTTATTTATTTATTTATTTTGCTTTTTTTTGCTGAGGCAATTGGGGTTAAGTGACTTGTCCAGGATCACATAGCTAGGAAGTGTCTGAGACCAGATTTGAACTCAGGTCTTCCTGACTTCAGGGCTGGTGCTCTAACCACTGCACCACCTAGCTGCCCCTCTCTCATTACTTGTTAACCAATAAGAATTGATTGCTGTTCTCTGGAACATCCATTTTCCAAGGACATAAAAGCTGTGAATCTATCTGCTTGATTGTCTTTAGTATTTCAGAGTGCCATTGACCAATGCTAGCATTATTAACAAAATGAGCAATTATGATTAATTATGTCTCTAGAACTTTTTAAATGTCATGAAGAGTCCATTGTATGATCTGTGTTATATGAAATATTTTGTTTCTTAATGAAGGAAGTTTCCCTGTCTCCTTGCCTCTTTCCAGTGTTCCATATTTTCATTTAATTTTCTCCAGTATTCCTAATACCCATATCTTAGAGTTCCCAGAAGACTGGAGGCTAATTCAAGGTAGAAGCCTGATGGAGAAACATTCTAAGAGACCTAGGTGGAGATTAGACTGGTTGTGGAGTACCCAACTGAAAAGTCCCTTCTTTTAAAAAAAAGTATGAGTTTATATTTTACTTTTTATAATCATTAGAATCTTATAAAATAGCATCTCAGTTAATACCACCTCTTTGAATGCACTCTTTACACATAAAACTTTATATAAAACTTTATATAAAAATTATAGTTATGAACAGAGCTATTAATTCAGGAAAGAAGAATCACCTATGTATTTTGGTCCCAAATATGGCTTTTTTTTGTCTTTCCTGTTGTCTTTCAGTGGTTTCAGACAAATTCAACTGTCTGTGACCCCGTTTGGGTTTTGGGGTGAAAATAATAGAATAGTTTGCCATTTCCTTCTCCTGCTCATTTTTTTCAAATGAGAAACTAAATGAAGTAAGAAGAGTTAAGTGACTTACTCAGGATCACACACCTAGTATCTGAGACCAGATTTCAACTTATTTTGACTTCAGCTTTGTGCTCTATCCACTGTGCTACTTAGTATATCTTCTTAACTTCTATGGGGGAAACAAATGGGGAAGCAAAAAAGCTGCTCTGTGAGCTCTATGTTCTAGTGAGATCAGGTAATTTATATCTCTTCCATTTGTGATCTGCCCCCCCCCCAGGGTTCTAGAACCATAGGGGCAGACTTTGGGGTTTTGTATGGAATATAAAAACTACTTCTTGGGAGGATGGGGTATATTCTACTTTTCTTTCTATTCTTTTCTATATTCTACTCTGGGAGTATTGGAACTAAATTTGAAATGACTACTTATAATATTCAATTTGATAAGAAAAAAACTTTTTAAAACTCTGACTTTAGGAATTGAGCCTCTCTCCCACATGTATCTACATCACAGGAAGTGTAAAGATCTCTTGTGACTTTTACCAACAGCTTGACTGCTCTTCTGAAACATTTCCTATTCTTTCTGAAAATGACCACACATGTATCTCTATGTTACCTAAACTCCTATGGTACTTAATTCCATTCCTTTTGGTACTAGATTCCACATGATTTGCTTTTTAGTTTGGGGTCTTGCCTCTACAAGAAAATAATAAATTCCTTGAAATAAGGACTGTACCCTTGGATAAATTGTGTAACCTACTACTCAAAAATCTTCCACAGTTTCTTGCTGCCTATCCAGTCAAGATCACTTTCCTCAGCCTAGCATTTAATAGCCTTTAAGCAACCTCTTCTACTCTTTCACTGCTTCCCTATGATTTATCCAAAGTGAATTACTCAGAAGTTTCCAATTACATCCTATGGTTTTCTATCTCTCCAACTTTCTTCATGATATTCTTTGTGCTTGAGATGCCCTCCCCACCACCTCTGTTTATTAAATATTAACTTTTGTCCAAATGACAAAGGCAGGTCTTGTAATTCTTTGCTGAAGGGAGACAAAGATCTCCTCTGATACGTCTACAATATTTGGGGTTGCCTTTTATTTACTGAGTGACTGAGGCCTACGAAGTCAGTTTTTTTGGTGAAGAAACTACACTGCTATGATATATAAGATTGAGCTATGGACCAGTTCATCTTATAGATACTTATGGAAAGCTTTCTCTCCTTTGGATTTCCAGAGCAGAACTAAATAAAATAGGGGAGGTGGGGAGTAGAGAGGGACTTTTCCCTACCTAAATCTTATCAGGAACAGCAGCAGTTTTGAGCACGTGGCAATGGGAGGTGTATGCTTGCCTATAGCTTGAGAGAGTCTGACCCGGACCTAGATCTCTCAGTGCTGAATTTCTGAGATCAGGTAAGAAATTAGAGAATGAACATTTCCAATCATTTGGTTAGCTCCTCATCAATAATCTCTGATTAATCCCTAATACTTCCAAAGCTCAAGAACTCCTAAATTTGAAACAGGCATTAGTCCCTTAGAGAGATAATTTTTTAACAACATGCTTCCCAGTGGAAAATTTACATCAACAGGATTATCCTGCAATTGGTAGAGTAGAATAATTGGGAGGTGGAGATCTTATCAAACTACCATCATCTTGCTACAAGCTACAGAGACAGTTCAGAATATCAGTGAATGAGAGTTTTTGATCAATGCAAGGTTATCTTTACCTCCCAGAGGACTCTAATGAATCTAATGGGTTATACGAATGTTTATATTTCCTATATTTGTTCATGTGCATTTGCAAAGTTTTTGTGTATCATGAAGTTTCTGTGGTGGGATAAATAAAAACTGTCCTATAACTGATAATTCATATTGTATATTGACTAGTTGGAGGGAGGGGATCCTGTTATCCATACAAGAGTAAATCCTATACTAAAGCTAAATTTTATTTTATAGCTAAACTTTTTTTTTTTTTTTAAGGGCAAAGTCAGAGAAAGAAACTCATCCTTCAGGAGGTCAGGACCTTACATTAAACTTGACATATGTGATCCCACAGTTCTTGGAACATGAGAAGGCAATCTGGACAACAATCCACACAAACATTCATCTATTTAGCAAATACTTATTGAGAGCCTACTATGGATGAATTACTATTGTATTTAGAGTAAATTAGAGTTTGTAAAGAGAGTTTGATTCTATAAAATTATAAATGATCTTTAATAACAACTCACATTTACTTAGTGCTTTAAAGTTTGAAAACATTTTTAAATTAATTATTTCATTTGATCCTTCTAACAACCCTGTGAATTTGGTTCTATTAGCATCCTCATTTAATAGATTTGGAAACTGAGTTTTAAAGAGATTAAACAACTTATTGGCATTCATGTAGATAGTAAATATCAGAGGTGGGATTTGAATCCTGGGCTTCCTGAAGCTGTCATAATAATAATATCTATCATTTATATAATACCTTAAGATTAATAAAGTATTTTTACATATATCTTTGCATTTTACCTTCACAACAACCCTGTGAATTAGATATTATTATTCCCCTTCATTTTATTCTTCATTCCTATGATCTATTTTCTACCTCTACACTGCCTTTTGATTTGATGTGAATTTTGTTTCAAAACTAACTTTAATCCTCATTTTTAACATAATTTCACCTGATTAAATACTTCCTAGGGAAGGTCTTGCCTAGTGACAACACTAGTGACCTAGTGTGGTAAATTTTTCCTCTGCAGATATTCTTCATTGTGTCTTTTATTCTTGATTCCATAATGCCTTCTTTCACTACAGACCCAGTTCCTAAAACTGAATATAAGACTTGCAGATAAATAATAGGCCACAGAGATTCCTGCTCTTGTTTGCATTTCCCTGAGTTTCTTGGGGAGCTAAGATTCTACCAAAAAGCCTTGATGGCTCAAAGTATTATGGAGAACATTTGAAAAAGAGCTGTAGTCTGTTGGTATTTGTATAACATTTCCTCTTGATTTAGCTGACCAGAGCCTTCATAACAATGATGCTCAGAGTAGACAGACCATCTGAGGCTGAGGGCATCATAAAGTTCTTGACCAAGGGTTTGTGATTCTCCCTGAGTAGTGCAGTGACAGATTCAAGGGGAGTATATGAACTTGAATAGGAAAAAATACATTTTTATTTCAATATAATTGATTGCCTTTATAGTCCTATGTATTTTATGCATCTAAAAGCATTACTATGAGAAGCCTATAGGTTCTACAGATTTTCAAAGAGGTCCATTACATAAAAAATGTTAATAATCCCTAATCTAAAGTATCACCCAGCTTCTTGTTAGAAGTGTCTCTATAGTACAAAATGAGAAGCTAGGTGATATGGTGGATAAAGTGCCAGGCCTGGAGTGAGGGAAACTCATCCTCCTGAGTAAAAATCTGGCCTCAGACACTGGCTGGGTGACCTTGGGCAAGTTTTTAACCCTGTTTGTCTCAGTTTCCTCATCTGTAAAAATGATCTGGAGAACGAAATGGCAGACCACTTCAGTATCTTTGCCAAGAAAATCCCAAATGGAATCACAAAAAGTAGGGTATTACTGAAAAAATTGAACAACAAGAAGAACAAAATGCAGTGATGGAAGAGTGAAGTAGAATTTCCCTCCAAGTTGCTCATATTATTCTAGGGCAACAGAAGCCAATTTTCTGAAATAGAGGGAAGAAGCTAGGAAAAAGCATTTGTGTATCCTAGGTAATATTTGAAAATTGCATCTCTCTTTCAACTCCCTGCAAATCAAGGGGCTTTGATGATCTAGGGGCAATTTGTATAAGTCTGCTAAAGACAAAGTAAATATCTCTGTGACAAAGTATATAATTTTCTGATGTTAGAAGTATTTGTTGAAAGTAGTGTTAAAGTGTGCCCCTTTTTCAAGCCTCTAAGGGATAATTTTGTGGTTTGGAAAGATCATAACATTTAGGATTAGAAGGCCTGGGTTCAATTCCCAGCTACATCATTAGACAACTGTATGTGTGACCTTTGTCAACTGACTTTACTCAATATCTTCTTCTACAAAAGGAGGGGTTTAAATTAGATATTTTTAAGATCTTTTTCAGCTCTAAGAATGTCATCTGTGAGCCCACATTTAGTTCCAATCCCACTGCTTTTCTGAAGCTTATTTACTTGTCCCTGACTTTCCCAGTCCATAGTTCTGGCCTGAAATTCAGGAAACACAAGAGACTAGGAAAGAAAAGACAGGTATAGACATGCAAGTTCTCCAACTCACAGAGCTTCTTGACAAATCAACAATCAGTTTTCATATCTGAAAATTTTATGTAGGTCATAGAATCCCAGAAATAGAAAGGATCTCAGAGGTCATTTAGTCCAACTCACCTGTGAAACATGATTTTCCCTTAGAACATTTTCATGGGTAGTGATCAAGCCTCCATTGGAAAATGATCAGTGATAGGGAGCTCCCTATCTCTGAAAAAAGGCCATTCTCCTTTCAAATAGTTCTAGTTATTCAAATTTTTTCTTCCTAAATTGAAATCTATCTCTCTGTTCCTCAAGGAAGAAAAGTAGTTTATTGAATGTCAGAATGTAGACCATCATGTCTTAGATTTCAATGCATTTTTGATCTATCTTTGATCTCAGTGCATTTGAGATCTAACACAATCATCTGTTAAATCTCAATGCATTTTTAAAATGCTTTAGTTGTTAACATATTTGTCTTATAATGGTGACACATGTAAAGATGTGTATTTCTATGATTTGGAACATCATATTAGGATTGTGATACCAAGAATTTATCACTTTAAAATGTTCTTTTAAGTAAAACTTTAATTTATTTATATTGCTATTAGATTTTTATTGATTTGCAAATAAAATTGTAAAACCATCAGAGGCCAAAAATAACACTTTAACTATATCTTCCATGGTGAAAATAACATTGAAAATATCGAGTTTTGATAATAGGAGTTGTATGTACAACTGCAATTAAACATTTTCAAAGTTCCTCTTAGAACAGGCATAAAATAATTGTTCTAAAAAGGTATACTGGCAGCTTTAGAAAAGAAAAAAAATGCATTCTAGATAGACAGACATTTTACATAAAAACCTTAAAATATTTCAAGGAAGATAGGTTTGTTTTTTTTTTTAACTTAAAAGCATGATTTTTTTTTGTAGTTGATATAGTATGAGTAAATAACTGGTGAAATTCAAAATTTACCATTCATACAAACCTACAGTTGAAGGATATGTTGTAGAGATCTAGATCTGTTAAAAGAACCTATGTTAAGTAAAGGACCTTTGACCATCATTTAATCCAATTCACTGTCTCCAACTCACAAAGCTTCTTGACAAATCAACAATCAGTCTTCATGGCCAAAAATTCTATGTAGATCATAAAATCCCAGGGATAAAAAGGTGTTCAGAGGTCATTTAGTCCATTTAGTCCAAATTACATGTGAAATATGGAGAGGTTTAAATGGTGCTCAATCTTGAGAAATACTTATGGTATATAGAATAAATTTGAACCAACTGGATCTGGAGGTAGATTTTACAATCAAGATGTCAGGTTCAGTTTATCGGGGGATAACCAGATAAATGAAATCTGCAAGCTCTGTCTCATCATGTCTCCTAGCTTTCCCAGGCTTTAAGACCTTTGACCTAAACCCTGGAACCACAAAAGACTGAAAGAAAAATAGCAAGGCATTCTTCATGTTGTGTCAATCTTTATGCTGATGCATCACTGAGTATTCTCCAGGTTGGAATGCCTTAATTTTCTTTTCTCCTTTAACAAGCATTCCTTTTATTTTCCTATCACCACCTCAAATTAAACAAATGTCTTCATAACAAATATGCAGAATCAAGCAAAACAAATTCCCACATTGGTCATTTCTAAAGATATATGCCTTATTTACATTAAGTCCATCACCATCATTGAATCCACTGAGTAGATTAGATCACCACTACAAGAATGGTTGGATATTGCAATGATCAGAGTTCTTTAGTCTTTTAAATTTGTTTTACAACTTTGATTTTATTGTGTAAATTATTTTCTTAATTTTGCCATTTGTAATAAGGGATTTATCAGAGAAGTCCCTGCTCAATTTGATGATCTCCCACACCACCTCAAGATTAGAGGGGCCTTTTGTAGTGGCAAGAAACTGGAAACTGAAAGGATGCCCATCAATTGGAGAATGGCTGAATAAATTATGGTATATGAATGTTGTGGAATATTATTGTTCTGTAAGAAACGACCAACAGGAGGATTTCAGAGAGGCCTGGAGAGACTTACATGAACTGATGCTGAGTGAAATCAGCAGAACCAGAACATTATACACAGCAACAAGACTATACGATGATCAATTCTGATGGACATGGTTCTCTTCAACAATGATGTGATTCAAACCAGTTCCTATTGTTCAGCTATGAAGATAGTCATATACATCCAGAGAGAGGCCTGTGGGAACTGAGTGTGAACCACAACACAGCATTTTAACGCTTTCTGTGAATATTTCCATGCATTTTGTTTTCCTTCTTAGGTTGTTTTTTCTTCTTCACTTTCTAGATCTGATGTTTCTTATGCAGTAAGATAACTGTATAGATATGTATACATGTATTGTATTTGTCATATAATTTATCCTATTTAGCATGTATTAGATTACCTGTCATCTAGGGGTGGGGGGTGAGGGGAAGGAGGGGAAAAGCTTGGGGAAAAAAAAACGTTTTTGCGAAGGTCAATGTAGAAAAATCACTCATATGTTTTGTAAATAAAAAGCTTTAAAAAAAAAAAAAAGATTAGAGGGGCCTTTGTTTGGAGGTGTCTAAAGAGGAACCTGCCTAGAAATGTGCTCATACTCTCTGAGGAAAAGATACACAGCTCCTGATTGGTTCTCAGTGTTTAGTACTATATCCAAAATGATTGACTGATCAAGATTAAAAAGGATGAACTCTTGTCAAAGGAACTATCTTTGTCAGGTAATGGAGAGGAGCATGATTGTCAAAATCATAATGAAGTTCAATCTTGTAGAAGAGAGGAAAGGAAAAGGTATAACTGATAAGAAGGCTATGTTTCCTAGGCAGAAAGACACTTATATTGAATTTTTTATTTTTATTTTCAGGAAGACAATTTCTGAACCCAGAAGTAGACCCATCCCTAAGGCAATAATGACAATGACTCTTGGCAGTCATAGTCCATTCCATCATGACCCACCCACCCCATTGCCAATCTTCAACAAGACTATGTCATAAAGATGACAGGAAAAGATAATGACCAATGTTGGAGGGGATGTGGGAAAAGTAAGACACTGATACATTGTTGGTGGAACTGTGAATGGATGCAACCATTCTGGAGAGCAATTTGGAACTATGCTCAAAAAGTTATCAAACTGGGGCAGCTAGATGGCGCAATGGATAGAGAATCAGCCCTGAAGTCAGGAGGACCTGAGTTCAAATGTGATCTCAGACACTTAACACTTCAAAAAAGTTATCAAACTTTGCATACACTTTGACTTAACAGTGTTTCTACTGGGCCTAACAGTGTTTCTACTGGGCCTATATCCCAAAGAATTCTTAAAGAAGGGAAAGGGACACACATATGCAAAAATGTTTGTGGCAGCCCTTTTTGCAGTGGCTAGAAACTGGAAACTGAATGGATGCCCATCATATGGAGAATGGCTAAATAAATTATGGTATATGAATGTCATGGAATATTATTTTTCTGTAAGAAATGACCAGCAGGATAATTTCAGAGAGGCCTGGAGAGACTTGCATGAATTGATGCTGAGTGAAATGAGCAGAACCAGATCATTATACCTGGCAGAAAGACTATATGATGATCAATTCTGATGGACATGGCTCTCTTCAATAATGAGATGGTTCAAACCAGTTCCAATTGTTTAGTGATGAAGAAAGCCATATACACCCAGGGAAAGGCCTGTGGGATCTGAGTGTGGACTACAACATAGCATTTTCATGCTTTCTGTTGATGTTTTCTTGCATTTTGTTTTCCTTCTCAGGTTTTTTTTTTCTTGTAGATCCAATTTTTCTTGTATAGCAAGATAAATATGTATACATATGTTCAATTTGTCATGTATTTTAATATAATTAACATGTATTAGACTACTTGCCATCTAAGGGAGGAGGTGGGAGGAAGGAGAGAAAAATTTGGAACAGAAGGCTTTGTAAGGGTCAATGTTGGAAAACTACCCATGCATATGTTTTGCAAATAAAATACTTTAATTAAAAAAAAAAAAAGACTCTTATGTCATAGACAGTCTCTGATTCTGGAGAATAACTCATTAGGGTCAGCTTCTTTGGCTCTTTGATCACACCTGATGTTACTCCAGGACATTTCCAAAATAAATTTAAGTATGACTCCTTCACCCCAGTCTTGAGTTTGAGGAAGTTCATGTTGCTAGAACTGGGCTGTGATTCAGGAAACAATGTATGGGAGTGACGGGTGTGGTTTCTCCAATTCAGTTCCTGGAGGACAAGGAATAGTTTTGTCTTTTTTAATATCCCCAACTTGATTTAGTTTTTAGCCAGTCTACCAAACCATGTGGCCACTGTGCATGCCACAGCTTTCTAGAGCCATAGATGACAGTCATATGAATCATGTGGACACAAAACATGGATAAGCATACCTGAAAAGGACTTGGCAAACTCTTACACCAGAGGTGCTAGTCCTTAAACTTGTTAGTAAGTTAGAGGGATATCTATCCCAAGCTTGTGAAGATTTTCCCTAGTGGAATGAGCAGATGACAACAATTTGTTACAACAGCTATGAAGGGGCTGAAGCAGGTGCTATGAGGTTCTTGGAACTTGGCCAAATATCAAAGAGTCCAAGATCACCCACTAAATACATCCTGGGCTATTTCTAATTATCTTTACTTTTGTCTTGCCATTTGACTTCAGTGATAAGAAGGGAGAATGAAGCTGATGACTTTGTGCAACTGTGCTTCACTTAAATCCAATTCACAAGAAAGTCAACATGTCACTCTGAGATGTCATTGGTCCCCTTCAAAAATGAAGGAAAAATAATTCTCTGCTTAGCACAGTTTCTAACACATAGTAAGCACTTAATAAATATTTGTTGACTGGACTAAAAAAAGAAAAGAAAAAGCTTTACACAGCCTATAACTATCCCTTCTCACTAAGATAAAGAAAGATGATGGGCCTTTTCTTTTTCACAAACAGCCCTCAACCTGCCCTTTTTAGGTGATTTCATACTTTTCAAGGTTGTCTTCATGATTATTTTAATATGATTTCACTCAGCTAAAAGCATTATTACTCACTTAACTATGGTTCTTTGGAGCTTCTTCCCCTCTAGGAAAGACATTGTCTAGGGATGCAGTGATAGCATAGAGTGGCATTTTTATTCTTGTAACATTTCCTCTCATTTTTATCAGGCAAATTCCCTAAGCAGAATCAGAAAAGACAGAACTTCATATTCCCAGTCTCTTACTTGTCTCTTTTCCTTTTCTTAAGTCTAAAGCAGAGCATAGAACTGCATGACACCAGAGGCAAAGTTCTGGATCTCCAAAAGTTTTGGGACTCTCATTCATCAAGGATACATAAAAAATGAGATAGGTATGACTACATTGTAGAAAAAAGGAAAAAAGGTAATAATAAGGCTCAGTTCAGGGTGTGCCAGGGCACATCTGGGTACATTTGGCCTGTGCATGCTTATGCCCTCACACTGATCCTTGATGCTTTGATATAAGCTTTAATGTCTCAGAACATGGAACAAGTTGAAGCAAAAAGGAAAGGAATTTGAATAAAAAGCAGTATGGTGCAGTGGAAAGAATAACTCTATATTTAGAATTAGAGGATTTGAATTCAAATCAGAGCTTTGCTGCTTCTCTGTATCTTCTCTATATGTTTATCCTGGATAAGTGATTTTACTTCTGTTCCTGTCTATAAAACAGGAATTCTGGACTAGAGAAAATGGAATCTTCAAGGTCTCTTCCACATTCTTGCTCTAAGATCCATCTTTTATGATATAGAACTGGGCTATCAGTCATTTTCACTGCCACTTTTTTGGGCTAATTTATCTCTCCTTTGGACATAATTGTCTCTCTCTGAATACTTTCTCAATTCCTTTCCTTTAGAGATGCAGTTATCCTTTCAAAGTAGGCCATAGAAATTATGGATATCTCCTTCAAGTGGGCTCTGGAATCAGTTCATATTGCCTCATTCAGCTAAATGTTAAATTATGAGCATTTGCACCTCAGAAACAGACAGATACTACAAATCAGGACTTGATTTATTGTTTTATTAATTCCAGTCTTGAGAAAGTGATGGAGGAATTGAGAAATGCAGATTAAACTTAAAAATCTGCCAATATACTTTTTTCCATCCCCATAGAGACACTATCGTTAAACATATCCTCTATCTCCCTAGCTCAGAAGTTATTTCTCAGGTTGTGTTTTTGATTTACTTGTCTGGAAAAGACCTAGTAGCATTTTTTTTCTTTCTACCCTGAGAAGTTGTAAAATTGAATCAATAATTTTCTCTTAAGAGAAACTCCCAGGAAGAGATTATGCTGTGGAAAAACAAGACATTGATAAATTATTTTCCGTTTCTAGATGCTTTCAATTGTTTAGTGCCACATTCAAATTTTTAACAGAATTTAGCAATGGAGTCGGTTACGATTTTGATCTCTTTTACTGGTTAAAGATACAAATAATTACGAACAGAAAGGCAAACAAATTTTAAATGGATGAATAAATGAATGAATGAATAAAAAAGCATTTATTAAGCCTTACTATATTCCAACATTGTGTTATTGGCTAGAGATACATATAGAAAAAAAGTGAGACAGTCCTTGTTCTCAAGGAGCTTACATGCTAATTAGGGAAAACAATACATAAAGAAAATTCAGCTGGAAGGTGAATGGCAAGTCCCCAAATCCTAAATTTACAATGGAAATGTGGCTCACAAAGCCCAGGAATGCTCAGATTAAGTCAGCAGATTTGATGGAGTCTGTATAGAGGCAAAGCAGATAATAAGGCCTAGGGGGGATTTATAAGGCTGTGACAGGACTGAAGGTAGAGCTGGGCTGGTGAATCCCATCTTATCAAGTTGTGGAAACCTCCATGATATTGATTTTCCCTTGGTCTCCTGACCTTTTAACAGAAAGAGAAAAGCGGAAGTAAATCAGTGTGCTTTGTAGGATTTCAGCAATGAAAAATCTATCCTAAACCTTTTCATGCATGATTTGCTCACACTATTTAGGATCAAGCATCTGGGGGTGGCAACTTCATGCTTGCAGCTCCCTTCCCTTTTCTAAAACTCTTTATTTCCCTTCTCCCGATTTCCACCTCTCTCAGCTCTGACAGCTTCTTGACTTCTCTTCCTAACAATTACAGAAATGGGGAGGGGCAGTCTCATGAGTCATAATCATCCCTCTCTGCCAGTACAAGACAAAACTCCCTTGGGAAAGGGTTAAAGAGGATTCTGGGAGATAACTGTCCTCAAATCAGCAGGGATGCATCTCAAGTGCCCTGATAACTTGGCAATGCCTGGAGTAGGTGGGGCCAGCTAAGTACTACAATCCTGATGATACATTGTACTTCAGATGTATCTCCTATTTTAGAAGCTAAAAATTTTGAGGGAGAAGAACCTATGTTCCAAGTCTCTCTTTTAAGTTGCACCATACACAGCATCTTTTAGTACTTATTTGAATGCTAGGCTTATTCTTGAGCTCTGCCTTGGGTTACAAAAAAAACTTTCAGCCTTGGCTTTTCAAGAATCCCTTTATAAATTTTTTTTGGTAGTGATAGTTTGCTTAGTTTTTGTTTGTTTTAATTTTTTTTTTCTGGTTGTTTCGGAACATCTTAGAATCAAGATGAATCTTAAATTCTTCTAAGACCTTATGTCCAATGTAAAAATCTCCTCTACTAAATCCTTAATTGTTAGTCATTCAGTCTTTACTTGAATATGACTAATAAATAGGAGATAAGGAATGGGATGAGCATAACTATGTACTTCAAAAGGTCAAGTGGTGGGAGAAACATCTATTTTACATAGGCTTGGTTAATTTTTCTTAACATGCAATGCAACTATCATTGAGACTTAATTGGTCCAAGGATTTAAGATTCAAATCTTTTACATAGATGGCTAATTACCTAAGTATAAAACTCTAGTGCATGAGAAGGGGAGTTGGTTCTCAGACCTGACACATGCTAATTAACCAGAAAAGTCATTAGGGCAAATGTGAGGGCAGGGAGCTACACCCAATTGAATCAATATTGTAATTTTGGTGAATATCCTTTCCATGCTACTATTAAAAGTCTTTTTTTTTTTTTTTTGAAGTTTGCCTACCAATGTTCTGAAATTCAGCAACCATAAGACAGGTTTATTGTTCTATACATGGATAAATGTTAGTTCTCGAACCCTTATTAAAATTCTAATCCCAAACTCGAATCATCAGTTAGGTTTAAGGTAGGACTGAAATAGATCAAAATAGTTCTAATTGTTTGAAGATTCAACCTTAACCAAAATTAACAAATTCACTCATTGTTTCTAGGAGACAGTGTTGGTCTCCAGAAAAATACTGAAAATTTTTACCTGACATCTACATCACAGAAAAGTGTCTTTCATAATTATTGGGTTTTGTTTTGTTTTTGAGAATTGTCTTTTCATATCCTTTGACCACTGATCTATTGGGAAATGGCTCTTGTTCTTATATATTTGTATGTAAAATCTTAGATATCATGATGTTATTGGAGAAATTTGCTACAAATATTTTTCCCAAATCAATTATTTCCTTTTTAATGCTAACATTATTGGTCTTGTTTGGGCAAAATCTTTTCAATATTGCCTAATTAAAAATTGTCAATTTTATTTGTGATCCTCTTTATCCATTGTTTGGCTAAGAACTTTTCTCTAGTCATAGTTGTGAGAGAATTCTGATCTTTTAATTTGTGTATGATGAGTGCTTTTCTATACAGATAATGTATCTATTTGAAGTTTATTGTAGCATATAGTATAAAATGTTGTTCCAAACCCAATTTCTCCCAAATTCTTTCCAATTTTCTCAGTATCAATTTTATTCCAGCAATTGGTTAACCTTGGAAGATCATGCAGTTTTTCTCAATTGATGCTGGATCTTCTGTAACTAATATGTTCCATTGATTAGCTTTTCTATTTTTTAACTGTACCAAATTGTTTTGATGCTTATTACTTAATAATCTGACTCCAGTATGAGGTTCCCTAAATTTGTGCTACCTGGACATTACAATGGCTTTGTTTCCTATAATGATTATAAAGCAGGCTACCTGGACACTACAGCTTTTGCCTCCTCTCTTCATCATTGCTCAGACAAACTGAGAACATCTATGCTTACAATAACTTCTCAGACAAACTGAAAACATCTGTGCTTACAATAACTTTTTATGCTAACTCAACTGGGTGGAAGAGTATGTCCCTGTTTCCTTAGTTTTCTTTATCTTTATTCCTTTATAATTGTCATTTTAAAAAAAGAAAGAACTTTGTTGGAGCATATGTGGGAAAGTTATGTTCCTTTTGGACTATTCAAGTTTCCACTTTAATCCAGTCCTTAATCTCTCCTCCAGTCTTTATGTGACATGTTTATAGAATCTCCACCATCAGTTTTCTCAGCTGTAAAATGGGGATAACATTACTTGCTCTACTCACTGCTTTATGATGCTTATAAGTCTTAATTCACTACAGAAACATGAATTATCATTGCACTGTTACTTTAAGCAAATATTAGTTTGTTGATGGTCCCTTTGAAGTGTGATGCCCTGAACTAGATGCAATACTCTAAATGTTGTTTAAATATAAAATAGCATGAAATAATATCCTTGATCTGAATGCTGGGTTTCTATTAATTCAGACTTAGATTGCATTAGCTTGGTTTGGTTGTTTTGTTTTCTTAGCAGGTGAGTCAATATTGCAGAGCTGCATTGAGCATGTAATGTATTAAAAGCATCATAGTATAATAAAGAGCATTGTCTGAGACCTGGGTTATAGCCTGGATCTGCCATTATGTGTTACTTTGGGTTGAGAAGTCAATATACCTTTTTAGGCTTCAATTTTCTTATCTGTAAAATGTGTAATAGGGTGGTTGAGGTTGAACAAAATGAAATAATGCATAAACACTGTACTTCAAAACCTGGGCTCAAATGTGAACTTTGACACTTACTGGCTATGTGACCCTCAGCTACTTATTTTATCTTCTTGAGCTTCAATTTCTTCATCTCTAAGATTAATAGCAGCTAGATGGCACAGTGGCTAGAATGTGGGATCAGAAGTCCAGAAAACACATATTCCTGAGTTTAAATCTGGACTTAGACACATACTAGCTATGTAACCTTGGGCAAAACACTTAATTTTGTTTGTTTCAGTTTCCTCATCTGTAAAGTGAGCTGGAGAAGGAAATAGCAAACTTCTCGGGTGTCTTTGCCAAGAAAACTCTAAATGAGGTCAGGCAGAGTTGGACACAACTGAAATAATTGAACTATAAAATGAGGAGATTGGAGTTGATTATTGCTAACATTTATATAGTGCTTTTAAATTTTCATTAAAAATATCATCTCATTTTATTCTAATGGCCCTGAGAGGTAGGTGCTATTGTCTCCATTTTATAGATGAGAAAAGAGAGGTAAATAGAGATCAAGTAGATTACCCTGAGTCAGGAAATTAGCAAAGTATCTGAGTCCAGATTTGAATTCAGATCAAATATTTTATCCACTATGCTACTCACCTCATTGAATGACTTCTAAGATCTTTTCCAGCTGTCTGCAAGGTCCCTCTTACAAATGACCTTATAGATTTATGGTTCTCAAGAGAACATTGTATACAGCAACAAGATTATGTGATGATCAGCTGTGATGGACTTGGCTCTTTTCAATAATGAAGTGATTCAAGGTGATTCCAATAGATTTGTGAAAGAAAATGCTGCCCTTTCTTTTTTTTACCTTTTTTTGTTTGTTTTTTCTTTCTTGTTTTTCGCCCTTTTGTTCTGATTTTTCTTGCACATCATAAGGAATATGGAAATATGTTTAGAAGAATTGCACATTTAGCCTATTTTGGATTGCTTGTTATCTAGAGGAGAGGGGAAGAGGGGATAAAGGGAGAGAAATTTGGAACCCAAGTTTTGCAAAGATGAATGCTGAAAACTATCTTTACATATATTTGGGAAAATAAAAAGATATTATATTTTTTTAAAAAAAGAGATTCTGTGGTTCTAAAATTTTAAATTAGGATTAAGTATAGTTGTAGAAGGAAAATATAAATCATTCCAATATCTTTGCCAAGAAAACCCCAAATGCAGTGACAAAGAGTCAGACATAAGTAAAATAACTGAACAACAAGATAAAGAACAGAGTCCTGTGGTATATTTCTAGATATCTCCCTTTCTCTAAATTATAATTCCTTCTAAATCATATAGTTAATATGATTCTAAAATTCTCTGCTGAGATTACTTACAGTCATTGTTTCACAGAAGCTATAGAAAAATAAGAGGTAGTGAGGTGGTGCAGTGGATAGAACACTGGGCCTAGCATCAAAAGGACCTGAATTCAGATTTTTCCACAGACACTTATTGTCTGTGTAATCCTAGGAAAGTAATTTAACTCTCTTTACCTCAATTTCTTCATCTGTAAAATGAAATGGAGAAAAAAAAAATGCAAACAACTCTTATATCCTTGTCAAGACCACCCCAAATGGGGTTAATGAAGAGTTAGTTGGACACAGTTTTTTTTAAATGACTGAACAACATAGAGAAGAAAACCAGATTTTCTCTTCTCTTTTCATCATACAGCAACTTCACCGATGCTAAACTATTCATGCTGCCTCCATTTAGATGAAATCCTTTATCTGAGGCTGGAGAAGCTGAGCGCATACTGCTTCTCTCACTTCCTACTAAGTGATCCTGAACAATCACTTAACCTTTACATGACTGCATTTCTTCATCTGTAAAAAGACAGGGAAAGACTAGTCTCTGAGATTCCTGCCAGTTTAAAATCTATCATTAGATAAAATTCAGCAAAATAAATAAATAAATAAAAAATAAAGGCATATGTAAATAAGAATTTTAACTAAAAGCACATACTATTTTTTTTTTTTGCTGTTTTTTGTTTTTGCTGAAGCAATTGGGGTTAAGTGACTTGCCCAGGGTCACACAGGCACATAATAATTTTTAAAGTTTATTATTTTAAAAGAATATTTAGTTAGTATACCCTTGGGTGCTAAAAAGCTGTGTTAATATGGTTAGACTGAAAGGAACCTCAAAAACAATCAAGGCCAACTCCCTCATTTAACAGATGAGCAAAATGGCACCCAGGAAAACTAAGAGTTTTGCCTTAGGTCACCATGATAAAAGTGTCAAAAGTGGGATTTGAACTGAAGTTCTCTGACTTGAGAATCAGTACTCTAGTGATTCTTTAACTACATAACCTTCCCAAATCTCTGTCAAATTATGGTAATTATAGGTGCAATATCTATTCATAATTTTTTAAATGAGATTCAAATGAATTAATGCATGTAAAGTGCTTATCAAATCTTAAAGAACTACATAGAAGTTAATAAAGAAACATTTATCAAGTACTCACTATATATCAGGTAATATGCTAAGCATGGAGATTCAAATAAAAAAAGAAAAGACAATCACTACCTTCTGAGAGCTGACACTCTAATTGTTATATCATAAATGGTCTTCAACCTTTCATTCACCCTGCTCAGGAGCCAGGTCTAAAAAAAAATGTAGGAGAATAAAAAAAAGTCAGCTTTGTAATAGAACAGATTAAAACCAATAATTGTCTACATAGTAAATGACTTTCTGTTTATTTAGCAATTTTTCTCAAATACCTAAGGCAGCAGAACAGGAAGCTTGACTCATTTTGGAATCGGGCATCAATAATATAATGTTGTCAAAGAAAAAAAAGAAATAGTTTCAAATAACCTAACCCTCTTGAAATGATATATGTCTCATTGTGTACAAACCAGGTGATGAGGATAATTAAGTGACTCATATTGGCAGTATTACAAAGGGTACAGAAACCTTTGTGAATCTGTCCTTTTTAGCCTAATGGATTTTTAATAAAAGAAAACTCAATAGAATTTCTGTCTACTTTGGGATCCTGAGATAAAATGCAGACAATCTACATAGTTCCTCAGTGAACAATTTCCTTGGACCACAAGGGAAGATGATGGATTTGTTTTTATTATCCACGGTTGAATTTTGTGTGCATTAATGAATGTGCCTGCCCTGCCTTATCCTCCCCTGCCACATAAACTCCCATAAAGAGACACTGGACTGAATCCAGATCTAAATTGGAACACCCCTTCTCCCCCTGACACTTAGTAACACAGTACATGAACCACTCCTTTCCTTTAAGTTTCAGTCATGGCATCCATAAAATGGAGATAATAATCTACCTCAAAGATTTGTTATGAAGAGATAGCTCATGTTGGGAACTTTGCAAATCTTTAAAGCCTATATAAATGTCAGAGATTATTATAAAACACTGTCTAGATAAAAGTTCTTTATTACCAGGGCATTGAATGCTAGATATGATGTACATGACAACTGGAGAATAAGACAAAGTAGAAAAAGACAAACAAAATAGAGATAGAGTTAATAGGTTTAGAACTAGAAGAGTTTTTAGAAGACATCTTATCAAACTGCCCCCAATTTAACAAGAAACTGAGGTCTGGAGATATAAATGACTTACTCAAGATCAGACAGATAAGAAGTAACAGAGACAGTGTACGGCCATTTATTATTCTATAGTTAGGTGAGGAAATTTCTTTCTTCATTGACTTTCTTCCACCATTCTTGAACATGATGGGCATTGAGACCTTTCTTTTTCTTTTTTTTTTTAAGCTTTTTATTTACAAAACATATGCATGGATAATTTTTCAACATTGACCCTTGCATAGCCTTGTGTTTCAGATTTTCCCCTCCTTCCCCCCACCCCCTCTCTTAGATGGCAAACAATCCAATATATGTTATACTTGTTAAAATATGTGTTAATTCCAATATGTGTAAACATAGTTATACAATTCTCTTGCTGTAACCAAAAAAAAAAAAATCAGATCATAAAAGAAAGTAAATGAGTAAAAAACAAAATGCAAGCAAACAACAACAAAAAATGAGAATGTTATACTGTAATCCACATTCAGTTCCCACAGTCCCCTCTCTGGGTGGAGATGGCTATCTTCTTTTTTACAAGATCATTGGAACTGGTGTCAATTATCTTATTGTTGGAAAGAGTCATGTACATCAGAATTGATCATCATATAATATTGACGTGGCTGTGTACAATGATCTCCTGGTTCTGTTCATTTCATTTAGCATCAGTTCATGTAAGTCTCTCCAGACCTCCCTAAAATCCTCCTCATCATCATTTCTTACAGAGCAATAATATTCCATAACATTCATATACCATAACTTATTCAGCCTTTCTCCAACTGATGGGCATCTACTCAGTTTTTAGTTTCTTGCCACTACAAAAAGGGCTGCTACAAACATTTTTGCATGTGTGAGTCCCTTACCCTCCGTTAAGATCTCTTTGGGATATAGGCCCAGTAGAAACATTGCTGTATCAAAAGATATGCACAGTTTGATAACTTTTTGAGCATAGCTCCAAATTGCTCTCCAGAATGGTTGGATCCATTCACAATTCCACCAACAGTGTATTAGTGAAGGTGACTTTTCTATCATACCTAAATATGTCACGGCAATTTCTATTTCAGAACTTTTTCTCTGCTTTCCCTTATACCTCAAAGGTGAACGAGAGAGACAGAGACAGAGACAGAGACACACAGAGAGAGACAGAGAAAGAGAGAGACAGGGACAAGAGGGAGACAGAGAAGCGGGAGAAAGAGAAGGAGAGGGAGAAGGAGAGGGAGAGGGAGAGGAAGACAGAGAGGGAGAGGAAGAGGGAGACGGAGAGGGAGAGGGAGAGGGAGAGGGAGAGGGAGAGGGAGACAGACAGAGAGGGAGAGGGAGACAGAGAGAGACACGGAGACACAGAGAGAGAGATTCTCTTTCTCTCCATATCTCTGTGTAGTGATCATTAGATCTATGGAGAGGGAAGGAGAGAGGGAGTGGAAGGGAAGGAGGGAGGAGGGAGGACAGAGACAGAAACAGAACAGAGACACATATAAAGACATAGAGACAGGGGCAGCTAGGTGGCGCAGTGGATAGAGCACCAGCCCTGAAGTCAGGAGGACCTGAGTTCAAATCTGGTCTCAGACACGTAACAGGTGGTTGGGCCTTGCGTACATATTTAACCCCAATTGCCTAAGGAAAAAAAAACAAAAATAAAGACATAGAGACAGAGACAGAGAGAAAAAGAGAGGGGGGAGAAAGAGAGAGAGATAGGGAGAGAGCCAGAGAGAGAAGGAGACACAGAGAGACAGAGACACAGAGACACAGACAAAGAGAAGGAGAAAGAGGGAGACAGACACACACACAGACAATTAGTTTACCTTTGTGAAGATATATTTTGGTGTTCAGTCATTTTTTCAGTCATATCCTAATTGTCATGAGCCCATTTGCTTTGCCAGTTCCTTCTCTAGTTCATTTTGCAGATGAGGAAACTGACACCAACAAGGTTTAGTGACTTGCCTGGGGTCACACATTGCTAAGTAAATGAGATCACATTTGAATTCACATCTTTCCAATACTGAGTCGGGTGCTCTATCCACTGTATCACCTAGCTAGCTGCCCATGGAGTTACATACATACATTCATATAAGCAGACACATATATATGCATACATATGCATATATACTAATATATATATATATGTATAGCCTATGGCTCAAAACTATAGCACTGAGTTTGCTAAATCAATCTTGAAGACTTTTCATTAAAATCCTCAGTATTTCCCCTTTTTTTGGGGGGGGGGTGGTGGTGGTGGTATTTTGTCCCAAATCAAGGATGGCATATGGGAATATCGAAATTTAGTTTATTCCTAACTTTCCACAAGGAGTCTTCAGTTCTCCCAAAAGCATAGGACCACCAAATAACATTTAAAGCTGGAACTGGTTAAGAAGAAATCCTACCTTACTAGCAGGGCAGTAACTCCAGACTATTTTCTTTAAGTACATTTATTTTATCCCTATAAAGGATAAATCATAGTCCCTGAAAAATTTATGGCACCAGTGCTATCTTTTTAATTTAATGTATTCAAAATTATATATTTTGCATTTTATAATGTTTTCTATCTCTTGTTTGGTCATAAATTCTTCCCTTCTCCATATATCTAACAGGCAAACTATTCTCTTAATTTGCTTGTTGTATCACCCTTTATGTTTAAATCATATGCCCATTTCAACCTTAACTTGATTTAGGGTGTGAGATGTTGATCATGTCTACTTTCTGCCATACCATTTTCTAGTTTTCCCTGTAATTTTTATAGGCAGTTCTCCAGAAGCTGAAGTCTTTGGACTTTTCAAAGAGTAGCTAATTAAGATCATTTACTATTGTGTTTTGTGTACATAACTTATTCCACTAATCCACCACTCCATTTCTTAGCCAATATCAAATAGTTTTGATGATTGTCACCCAAAGTCTCCATTTAAAGGAGGATCCCATATCAACCACCTCTTCATTTCCTACCTGGCTGGATTCTTCTGAACTAGACTCCATCATACTTCCTCCACATTCTCTCCCCTTCTCCCCCCTTTTCACTTCCTTTTGTGTATTGTTTTCTGCCATTACATCTTGAAGGCAAGGACCATTTTTACATCTCTAACACTTAGCATCCAGGGATAACTATGCACCACGGTGGATAGAACATCAGTTTTGGTATCAGGAAGACTCATCTTCCGTGAGTTCAAATGTTGTCCTAGACAGTCATTAACTGTGTGACATTGAGTAAATAACATAACCCTATTTGCCTCGGTTTTTAAATCTGTAAAATAAGCTGGAGAAGAAAAAAGGAAACCACTCCAATATCTTTGCCAAGAAAACTCCAAATGGGGTCATGAAGAGTCAGACATGACTGAAACAGCAGAATAACAAGTACTTTCCACAATAACTGCTTAATAAATGTTTATTGACTGACTGCCTGATTTTTTGAACCTAATACAAAGTCCTTCCTACAACTCTCCTAGATTTAGTCACTCTTTCATGGAGCTGTTACATAGTTTACTTTATTTTTTTTTTCATTTCCCCCCCTTTAAAATTGCTTAAATCAGGCTTTTAGAATAAACATAGTCAGGTTTGATAATAATGCTTAAGCATTTATGTGGTAGGAGGTCCTCTCAACAGACTTGTCAAATGTGAAGCCTATATGCCACATGTGGTCCACAACACATATCAAGTAAGATGGAATTGAAGGAGTATAGCTTCTGGTGAAATATAGGGATGATTTTGGGGGGCTTCTGTTCTGGCAATCTGATACCAAAGTCTTCTGGATTTACCCCACACCTAACCTAGGTTTATACCCAAACTAGCAATGCTATTGTTCTGACAGTCTGTCTGATTCAGTTAGATAACTTCTGACCACAGAATAGTCCCAAAAAATCAAGCTCCTGAGACAATAGTGAATAGACCACTCCTCAGTTCATTGCTGACTGTCAGCTAGATAACCAAATTCCAGAGACCACTCCTTCATCCGACCTATGATCCATAAAATTAGCATGTCAATGATAGAAAGCTGGACAAATGCATCTCTTTGCTTCGATTTTTTTGCTAATTTCTTTTGAAATTCAGCCCATTTGTAATAGTGTTACAATTACAATAAACTTTGGTCCTTGACAAGGAAATGGGTTCAAGCCTGCAAATTCTTTTGAGACACCATGGGACACCAGTCTGTGACCCTAAACTTTTGGGGTCCCTTTCCCAACCTCAACATTACTAGATTAAAATGTAATTGAGAAATATTTAATAAAACAAATGAAAGTACAATAAAGCATAGACAATGTTAATATGTTTTGCTAAGTCAATATGTGACTCCCCTGGAATCTTTACATATGAATTAGTGTACCCTGTATCTCTTGGAGTTTGACAGGTCTCTTGAAGATCTTAAGTATCTTACTAGCAAGGATTGGAGTATAGAAGAGCAATATCCTAGTCTCCATGAAAGTTAAGTTAGTCTGTTCTTAACATGTACTCTCCTCGAGCCATACTTGGCTGGCTCAGAGAATTAGGAATTCAAACTATTGACATCATTTCCTCATCACTTGATTACAAAACAGGCAAAAGGAGCTTTAAGAATTCTCTGAGGCTTGGCTAATGGGAAAAGGTATCAGTCAACTAACATTTATTAAGTACCTACTATGTGCTTGACATTGTATCAAGCTCTAAGGATAAAAAGAAAGGCAATCAACAATCCCTGCTCTCAAGAAGCTCATATTGCTTTGGGAGAGCTGATTTGAAAACAACTATGTACAAATAATGAAAGGTATTATCAGAGGAAAGACACTATGATTAAGGAGGACTGGAAAGACTTCTTGGAGAATATGGGATGTTGTGTGCCTTGGTGGCTCAGTGGCTAGAGTGCTAGTCCTAGTGTCAGAAAAGCCTAAACTCAAATCCAGCCTCAAATACTTAATAGCTGTGTGACTCTGGGCAAATCATTTAATTTCTATTAGCTTTAATCCACTGAAGAAGAAAATGACAAAATATGAGACTTTAGTGGAAACTTGAAGGAAGCCAAGGAAATGAGAAGATGGACTTGAGTCTATGTCAATTTGAATCTTAGCAAAATTTTCCTATCATTTCATTTTAGAATAAAGAACTATTGGTGTATAAACTGAAATAATTCTATGTGGGTTGAATTATTCTGACTTTGTGGAAGGGAGATGGGGAAGTATAAGGTACTGAATAAAAGCATTATATATAACTAGTCCGTGTTCTTCATCTATTGTTAAATAAGAAATTAGGTAATAGGGGAGGAGAACCAAAACAATTCCATTAAGATGTTTCCTGATTGAATGAATGGGTTTTATAGAAAAGTTGAATGAGTTCTATGGAGCTTGATCACTGGTTTGAGAGTACTTGTGGGAGTGGAGAGACAATCTTATTATGGGGCCACAAAGATGCCAGAAGAAATAGTACTCAGTTTCAGGCCAAGAGAAAATTGTGACAGCCTGAACTAGTCTCAGGGAACTATAGCTATAAAATAAATGAATAAATTTCATTTATATGCATTTACATATCTTAGTCCAACATATATTTCTGAACTTGTACACCTTCTTTCCTCTTGTAAAGAACCCCTAGAAAGTGTGCTTACTGTCTAAAGTATGCAGTAACTGAAGGAAGAAGGAAACAGGAAAATGAGAGCTGGAAATGGGCCAAAAGATCAGGGGCAGAACCAGGAGATGAGGGACAGATAATGAGGGTTTAAATGGGCAAATATCAAAATCCAAGGAATCAAGTTTTATCAAGAATTCAGAAAGGTCAAGGGGTTTAGTATCTTGAGGAAATTATCAAGAAACAAGGAAATTTAGGAAACGTTGAAAGGCTAAGAGTCTTGAGGCCAAATTCAAAGTTATACAGAGTGATACAGAGTGGTTCACCTTATAATTTTAACCCTGGGTGACAGGGATCTGGATAGAATAAATTGCAGAGATAGATAAACAAATAAAGATAAATGATACATATATGTATTTTTTTCATGTTCAATTTCCTAGAGCAAGGTTATGCCATCACTATTTGCTCTTAACTTGGAGCATAACACTGCTTTCCTGCTTCCTGTAGCATCTTTGTGGCTCCATAATGACGTCTTGAATTAGCCTCCCTCTATAATCCCTGATGGTGATAAAGTTTTGAAGGGCTGCATGCATCATCTCCTCATATAAGAATCTAAACAGTTTGACTTTGTATAGTCCCAGATCATTCTAATGTGTAGTTTTTTACATTTCCCTTGACTTTTGCATTTCTATGTCAAAATTTCTACTTAGCTCTGTTTTTTTTGTTTTTTCTTTTCATTAGTAATGCTTAGAAGTACTCTATTTCATTAAAAATCTATTTTTTTTTCTGTATAGGATTATACTGGGGGTTTTTCCTAACAAATTATTCCTGGTTGTAAGCCTAGATCCCTTGTCTTCTGAAATATCATATTCCAAGCTTTCCACCCTTCTAAGGTAATGGCTACTAAATCTTATGAGAAGCTTACTCTGCCTCCTCAGTACTTGATTTCTTTCTGTCTGCTTGTAACAATTTTCCCTTGACCTGAGATCTCTGGATTTTGACTATAACATTCCTGGGAGTTTTTTGGAGGGGGTTTCTATCAGGGCAGGATATGAATTCTTTGCATTTCTGGTGTAATATGATTTTGTGTCCCCTAGATTTTAGGGGGCTTCTGTTAAATCAGTAATCCTAAATTTTCTGCCTTTTGAGTCTGCCTCAGGAAACTCCCCATGACCAATCTGGCTGATTCTGAATAGACCATTCCTCAGTCAGATAGCTTCTGGCCTCAGGATAGTCCCACAGATCAAACTCCTGAGACAATAGTGAACAGACCACTACTCAGTTCATTTCTGATTGTCAGATAGATAATCTGTAGGTCAGTGATACTAAATTCCAGAGAATACTCCTTTGAGCCATAAAATTAGCATGTCGATGATAGAAAGCTGAATGAGGGGTCTCTTCTCTCTTAGGACTTTGCTAATTTCTTTTGGAATTCAGCCTGCTTACACTGGTCTATGCCCCCAAACTTCTGGGGTCCCTTTCCCCACCTCAACATTTCTACTTTACCCTCTGATTCTAAGCTATCTGGACAATTTTCTTCTATTATTTCTTGAAATGTGATCTCTACGATCTATATTTTTTTGTGTTGCCAGTGATTCTTGAATTATTTCTCCTTCATCTGCTTTCCAAGCTAGTTCTTTTCTTTATGAGGAATTTCATATTTTCTCCTATTTTATGGCTCTATTTTATTATTTCTTAATGTCTCATGGATTCAATAGTTCTCAGACCATCAGGAGTCATTTCTCCTTCCATATACACAATACACAACATCACAGGCTATATTTCAGTTATTCCTGAACCCACCTGGGATGGGGATGGGACTAAATTGAACTGATTCTAAAAAGAACTCCTGGTACTCCAGGAAACTGACTGAGGATTAAAGAAATCTAAAACACAAAGATAGATTCTTCATATCAATTTAGATATACACAAATGTATGCTTAATATGTGTGTATTTGTGTAAAAATTGGACTGTTTTTAAAAACTGTTATCTTTTAACATTTTGTTCTTTACCAAAGAGGTAATAACCCAAGTAATACCCCCAAATCATAATAATTATAGATAATTGCTTTCATTATTTTAAATGTGGCTCAGATAGAAAAGTATTAGGACACATTGCTAGCCTACTATCTGTCTTTCATATTTAATATTCTGAAATTATTTCACAAGTAAATAAAATAGCTGTTTTGTAGTTGAATAAAAGTCAACTCATCTGTAGATTTATCAGAAGCATCCTCATTACAAATCTAATAGTAGATAGTACAATGGGAATGATATGTACCTCATTCTGTTTTGACATGATTTTTACTTATTTATTTATATTTCCTAGGTATCAATATTTTAAAAGCTTTTTGTTCCACATAGCTTGGAAAGTATTTAAAATGCTGACATTTACTAAAATTTTTCTTAAGTTCTTATTAATTGATGTTTGGTTTAGGAAATGTGAGGAACAATTTGGTCTGAAAGGATGATCTGATTCCAGCATAATTTATCAATTCAGCTCTCCAAGGCATTTAGAAGTCTATATTTGTAGCACGAATATTTACCATATCTCAGTCCATGAAATAAAGCAAACTTCGGTCAATAATTATAGCCACTAGATCATATCTTTTTTTAGGTATTCAGTAGGTGCTAAATTTTTGAAGTCTGTAGTTTGTTGGAAAATGATATGATCTCAAATTGTCATCATAGTCCCCTCTAGTACCATAAACAAATCCATATGACTCAGTCATTTGCTTAAGGCCTGATTGTCAACATATCATTATCGGAGTTCATTTAGTTGTCAGCCTTTTAATTTAATTCTTGGACCTTAGCCATTTCATCGTTTCCATCTGTTGGTAAACCATTTTTGGTTACATTCAACAAAATTAAAGTAATGTCCCTGTAACAAATCTTTCACTATTGCTAAATGAAATGAGGTCAGTTAAAAGTATTTCTCTAAGGTGTGTTTTTTTTTAACCATTTAAATTATTTTATTATGTTCTCTGAGAATATTCATCAATTTTTTTTCCTTTTTATGAGAAAGAATTTTTCTTTATAACAGCCTTAGGATAATAAACTCTTTATTTCATCAATGTTGTATGAGTTGGGGTTTTTTTAGTCTATTTTCCAAATATGTTATAATCCATTTGGCAGTTTCAAAGAGTACATTAAGACCAGTATTAATTATGTGTTAATTGTTTTAAATATATTCTTCTCCTACTTTGACTTTAGGTTGCCAGTAAGTCTTTTGACATATACAACTATAATTTTCTCCTTTGTGTTCAATGCATCTTGCCTAGAAGAAATCAAGGTATTTCTAGGTATTTCCTTTACCACTGAATCAGTTTGAGCTCCAGATTCAACTTCAATCCTCTATATATCTTTGACTTATATTTTTTTAAGTCCAAATAAACATTTAATATTACTAATAATCTCTAAGGTCCCTTCCAGCTATGAAATTCCACAAGATAAAGGAGCTATTTCATATATTTTTCAGTGGAGCTATATAACTTGATATCATGAATGTATAACAAATGAATAATGAATGTTTTGGTTTGATTTCCCTCTTAACATGGCAGTCAAACTTAATTTAATTTATAAGAGATTATAATGGCTTTAAGAATAGACCGAATAATAATGGGGTTAAACTGTCTCCCTGGGGGGGGGGAAGACATATTTCATATTAATAGTTTTTGGCATTATTTTGTTGGGAACATATTTTAAACATATAAAAGTTTCCCCTATTGTGATACAACTAATATCTACTGGGGGATCCCTTTTGATCCCACTTACTCTCAGTGAGGACCTAAGAAATGATAGAATTAAGATATGATTATTCTGCAAGTGGGATAAGGCTTAAGCTATCTCTCCTTTAAGTATCAACTGAAATCCCATCTTTTACGGAAACCTTTTTTCTTAATGCTTTTTCATTCTTGTGCCTTCCCCCTGTTAATTATTTCATATATATATGTATATATATATATATGTATATGTGTGTGTGTATATATATATATGTATATTTACTTGTGTATATACTTTGTTTATTCAAATTTATAGGCTTCTTTTCTCTTCCAATAGATTGTGACTTCCTTGAGGGCAGGAAATGCTTTTTGCTTTTTTTTTGTAACCCCAGTATTTAGCACAGTACCTGAAATAGAGTAGGCACTTGATAAATATATGTCAGCTAACTGACATATACTATTCCACTGCATGAAAAAAAAATTGTCCATTTCATTACATAAATTCTCTATAAGAAATCCAATTCAATATACTGAGATGTTTCTCCAGTTTGGGTGAATGCCAAAATAGCATGAAAACTATGCAGCAGTTATCCTTGGTGTCATGACTGTTTCTATGAATGGTTGTTTTGGAATCAGAAGATTCCAAAATTCAATTCAAATCTTGACTTTGGGAAATCAAGCAAATCACTTAACTTCTTTGGATTTCATTTCATTTTTCTGTAAAATAAAAAAGGTTGGATTACATGAGCTTTCTAACTTTACTTCTATGCTTCTATAGCCGTTTTCTGAACATACATGACTTGGAGAAATTCTTTCCAATATTCCTCCACCTTAGTTTCTTGTAGAAAATAGATTGTTGTCCATTCATTCCCACCATTCCATTCAAGCCTTTATTAAGTGCTTACCGCATGCCAAGTACTCTTCTAGGCATCAGAGAAACAAAGATAAAACTGAAACAATTCTCATTTTCAAATAATATTTGTTTTGTTTGGGAGAAATAACATATAATTAAAAAGTAGATTAAAATATAGTTAAGCAATTTTTCTCTTTTTATTCAATTTCTCTTTATTATTAGAGAAGACTTTTTGGATAGATGAAGGGTAGAAACTTATTGGAAAATTAAAATGATATTAAACAAAATATATCCTTCAAAATTGAAATAAAATTCAATATATCCATAAAATATGTAAAACAAAACATCCATCAAAATTGAAGTAAAGTTAAATATATCAGTAAAATTATGGTTTCCATATCAAATTATATCAATAAAATTTTAATTTCCATTAAGGAAAAAGAGCTAGAAATTTCCCAAAAGTATAAATTGATCAGTCAGTGTGTGTTTATTGAGCAACTATTATATGGCAAGCATTAGGAATACAAAGACAAAAATGAAAGTTCCTGTCCTCAAGTACTTTCCCGTGCTCTTGGAAGAAATATTATGGCAACAAATAAGCATATGCAAAATATATACAAACTAAATGCAAGTTGAATTTTTTTTTCAAGAGAACTGAAGAAGTGGGAATCAAGGAAAGTCATGTAAGAAGTGACCCCTGTGCTAATCTCTGAAGGGAACTACAGATGCTAAAAGGCAAAAATGTGAAGGGAATGCATTCCAGACTTAAGAGATTGTGAAAAGGGATAAAGATAAATCATGGGATGCTTCCTATGAATAAAAGCAAGAATAATTCACTTGAACCATGGAAATTGTGAAGGATAAGCCTAGAAAGGTAGATTGAGCCAGGCTATAAGAGACTATACTCTAGGAGCAATAAATTTTCAGAAAAAAAATTCCTCTGAAGCCTATTGAGAAAGGAAATGATATGGTTAGTCCTGTAACCAAAAGCAATACAAGTCTTCTCCTCTCATTATGTATTGGTAATGTTTGTCTACTGTCAGTTAATGGCAGTCAGGCCTCATCTTTCTTCCCTACTAATAAATATGCAAGTCTTCCTAGGACTTTGTATTATGTTCCCTTTTTTTCAGGGTGCTTTCTCCTTAGTTTCTGTGGTTATTTCTGTAGCTGACAGCCTGACAGCAAAGATAATGTGAAAAAAATGACAGAAAAGATAACTGTATGTCTATGCTGCCAACCAAGGATTCATTTATTAATAATGGTAAGAACCATAAAGACACAGTTAATTCACCAGGTTCACAATGAAGCCCTCAAGAAAAAAATCTACTCTCTCTTAAAATATCTCCCTGAAAAATGTAGAAAACTTTAATTCTTATTTTGTAGCTTCCTCAGATATCCATAGCAGTCCCTTTTACCTGCATAGCTATGGATTATCTAACCAGAGGCATTCATAAAGTATAAGCAAGGTGTGCAGACACTATGCTTATATATGCAATTTTGTTTCTAGTAAGGGCTCTGACATTAATTAATTGTGTGATCTTGGGCAAAGTGCATCCTTTCTTTGTGCCTCAGTTTTCCCTTCCGAAAAATGGAGTATTTGGACTAGATCTCTAAGCAATTTTAGCATTCTATGTCTTTGTGATGATTTTGAACTCTGAAAGATTAAAACTATTCAGTAAATTCCACTTTTTCCCCCAACCCCACTCTATGGGGCTTAAGATGAGACTCTTCATTTCAGCTATCCTTTGCTTCCCAATCAATAAGCAAATAGAGTGTCTACTGAGTAAATTTCAAAGTCAGTAACTAAAACCAAAACTTTATCCTACCCTGCATCAGAGTTTAGATCTTTCCAACAAAAGAGTAGAATTGAAACAGAATGAGGTACTCTGGGGTTTCAGAACTCTTTGAAAAAAAATGCAAAGGAAACTGGTTCTGAATTTCATCATCCATCATAAAAGCACAAATCTTGTTATAGCTGGAAGAGACGTTAGAGATGAGCAATTCTCACCCCCTCACTTTACAAGTGGGGAAATGGAGGCACAGAGGTTAATTGACTAGCTCAAAATCACACACATAATAATACATAATACATAATGTAATGACATAAACACATATAATAATAAGTGCCTAAAATAGTATTTGAATCTAAGTCTTCTTGAATCTAGTTTTGATACATTATCAACGACATCACATAGAACAGTTGAAAGGGGCTCTAGATCTTTTATTTTTATCTACTGTTTCTAACTTGGGATAAGGTAGAAGTCTAGGGGAAAAGGAGGAAGGAAGGATAGGGAAAGAAAAAGGAGAGGGGAGAAGAGGAGAGAAGAAGAGAGGAGAAAAGAAAAGAGGAGAAGAGAGGAGAGGAGAGGA
>JAJPUD010004808.1:84267-101914 GCA_023553655.1 Myrmecobius fasciatus | reverse complement strand
GAAGGAAGGAAGGAAGGAAGGAAGGAAGGAAGGAAGGAAGGAAGGAAAGAAAAGTAGGTAGCTAGATAACACTTATATGGCATGTACTATCCTAGACCCTGGGACTACAAAGACAAAAATCTCTTCTGTCAGGTAGTTTATATTCTTAGATAATCTCTAAAGCCCCAACAAGTTCAAAAATCCTATGTAGAAACTGGTTAAGATATATAATGTGGTTATTTGAGTGATGGAGTAAGAACTAGAACTGAGTTTTCTGAACCGGTTCTTTCAGATACCCTAAGCTTCCTACTTTCCAAAATGCTATGAGGTGGTGTAGAAACAAATGAGGGACTAGAAATGCAGTATGATGGTATTACTGCCCACACCATCACTGGGTTCTGTTTCTGCCAGATTCATTGGTCTGTAATTCATTTTGTTTATGGTGGCTCCTTTTATAGCCTCTCCTTGCAGTTCAGTTGCTAGGGATATATTAAATATGGCACAGAAAAAGGGAGAGAAGAAAGTGGAAAGTTAGCAGCATCCACATTGTCATTTGCAGTTGATCCTGGTGATGAGAAGAGAGGGGAAATGCACATAGGGAATTCACAGTTCTTATTCTGCTATCCCTAAATCATCTAATTGTAAGGGTGACTACTCTAGCCCCCTTGGATTGAAGGTCAAATATATTACATTTCATGCATCCCTAGGTTCTCAAGTACTCTCAAAGTGGTTGGGAAGTACCTAGGCGCTGCCTTGAGCTCAAAGCCCATTCAATTATGCTCTTCCAATTATAGAAGAAACTAGCATCTCAGATCCATTTAACAGTCAGATTTGCTTTTTTACAAAAAGAATGTTTACTTCGATGGTTTAGCCAGAGCAACCATATAAACATCCCTGCCCCCCAATACTTGGGGACATAACTTTCCTTTAGCATCATAATTAAATTCAGTTCTTATATAGCATACCAAGTTCAAAGACCACCCCATTCACCCACACCCACCCCTTATTTCTCAGCAATCTGGTTTTTCTGGGGTTCTTTGCTAGGCTGGCAATAATATCTGGCCTGGATCCTGGCTTGCGCTCCCAAGTCTGGGATCTACATCTAGATCCCTACATCTAGAATTGAAAATGAAAAAGGAAACAGACTAAACTCCCAAGCCTTAAGGTTTCTCTGGGTCTAAAGGGAGAAGGGGAAGGTAGTTCTGCCCCAACTTTACTTTATGGTGCTGGTGCTGCAGGTAAACAAACCTTCATCTGTGGATGGGGTTGAGGGTGAGGCAGGGGCCAGAGAAAGAGGAAAAGGGAAAGGGACAGAGAGACAGAAATAGAGATGAAATAGAAACAGAGGAGACAGAGAGAAAAATGGAAAAAAGGAGGAAGGGAGAAAGGAAGGAAAAAAGACAGACAGACAGATACAGACAGACAAAGAGACTCAGAGACACACAGAGAGAAACAGAGACAGAGTCTGGCAGTTTTAAATATACTGTTCATTCTAGCCACACAACCAACAGAAAAGGGCTGCTCCTACTCCTGGGGAGTGCATTTTGTCTTCTCTCAAAAAGTAAGCCCCTGACACTTTTCACACAGATGCCTCCATCTTAGGGGATCAGAATATAGGCAGAGCTCCATTGTACAATATAAAAATGGAGTGCAAGGATCCAAACCAGTTCTATTTTTAAAAAGGGGGAAGAGCAGCTCAAAATTAAAAAAGAAAAAGCTGAAAATAATGAAACGTTCAGAGTTATAAATAAATACTTGATTTGGTCCTTAGGAATTGTCTCACAATGCTAATCCTCTAAAAGGCAGTTAGTATAGGGAGAGCATTAGATTAGGAATCAGCAATTTACCAGATGTGTCATTCTGGGTAAATCATTTAATCCCTCCAAGTCTCAGTTTCTTCATCTGTAAAATGGGAATAATAATGGCATCTACTTTAAGATTGCAATGAGATACTTGGTTTTCATTCAGTTTCCCTCACAAAATTATTTTTTAAATTTCAAGAGGGTTATTATAAAGTGTTTCACAAACTTTAAAGCCTATATAAATGCGAGTTATTATTATCCCTTTTTTCCTGTAGTTTGTACCTCCCTCCCTAACATCCCCCTATAAATCCCTCTTCAGAAAAATCTCCTCCTAACCTCTTGACTTCAGTAAATTAGTCTATCCCTGATGATATAGCCTTGATGATCTTCCTCATTCAACTCTCTGGGTTCCCTGCCTGGCTCTTCAAATCTTCCTACTAAGAGATTTCATCTTTTCTCAAGTACTCTCAGACTCACCTGTCTGTTGTCATAGCAGCCGACTAGCTTATGAACAACTGAGTTCTGTTAATCACACACTTTCTTCCTTCCTTTTCTCTCTGTCAAGTCCTTTGGCTCAATGAGATTTTGGGGGCAACAGCATGACATAGGTGAATTTTGGGTCAAGCTCTACTCACTGTTTCTCAGACCTTCATTGGTGATGCTGTACCCTAGACCTCCAAAATATCTGCATTTTCTCTACTCTCCCCACCACCAGATCATGTTCTTATCAAAACTTCTTATAAATTCTTTCTTCAAACTAAGGTATAAATGACTCAATAGGAGGCTTTCCCAAATTGAAGGTCTGACTATCTGACTTCTCACCCTACCCCACCTCAATTCAACAAACTCTGGTTTATTATAAACTCTGTTAGCTTTTGGATCAAATAGAGATGTCATATTGGACTCCTTTCTACTTAAACTTTTCTTCTTAAATTTTACTAACCTTCTACAAACTCGATGAGTCACCTACTCTATCTTTCTTACTGTTTCTTGATCTTAACACTCCATCTCTCATCTTTTCACCTTTGTACTGACTGATCCTTTTGCTTAAAAAGATATCCTTACCTCCACTTTCTGACTCCTCTGGCCTCATTCAAGACTCAACTCAAATAATATATTTTTTATATTAATACTTTTTATTTGCAAAACATATGTATGGGTAATTCCTAAACATTAACCCTTACAAAGCTTTCTGTTACAAATTTTCCCCCCTACTCCCCACCCCTCCCCTAGATGGCAGGATACCTACTACATGATAATTATGTTAGAATACTTAAGAAATGGAATATATGTATAGTTATTGCCACACATCATTTTTTGTGCAGGAGAAATCGTATCTGCAAGAAATAATAATCAGATAAAGGAAATACAATGCAAGCAAACCTCAATAGAGAACATGAAAATGCTATATTGTGGTCCACATTTCACATTCCTCTCTCTGGGTGTATATGGCCTTCTTCACTGAACAATTGGAATTGGTTTGAAGCATTTCATTGTTGAAAAGAGTGATGTCCATTAGAACTGATCCTCATATAGTACTATTGTTGCCGTGTATAATGATCTCCTGGTTCTGCTCATCTCACTCAGCATCAGTTCATGTAAGTCTCTCCAGGCCTCTCTGAAATCGTCCTGCTGGTTGTTTCTTACAGAGCAATAATATTCCATAACATTCATATACCATAATTTGTTCAGCCATTCTCCAATTGATGGGTATCCATTCAGTTTCCAGTTTCTAGCTACCACAAAAAGGGCTGCCACGAACATTCTTGCACATGTGGGGCCCTTTCCTTCTCTTATGATTTCTTTGGGACATAAGCCCAACAGAAACACTGCTGGGTCAAAGGGTATGCACAGTTTGATAACTCTTTGAGCATAATTCCAAATTGCTCTCCAGAATGGTTGGATCCGTTCACAGTTCCACCAACAATGTATCAGTGTCCCAGTTTTCCCACATCCCCTCCAACATTCATTGTTATCTTTTCCTGTCATTTTAGCCAATCTGACAGGTGTGTAGTGGTACCTCAGAGTTGTCTTAATTTGCATTTCTCTGATCAATAGTGATCAAATCATATATTTTGTAAGAAGCCTTTTCTGGTCTCCCCTCCTGCTAGTTAAGTAACTAAGTAACTAAGTAAGTAATTCTCTCTTGAGAATTGCTGTCACTCAGTTGTTTTTTAGTCATGTTTAATTCTTTGTGAACCCGATTGGGATTTTCTTGGCAAAAATACTGAAACAGTTTGTCATTTCCTTCTCTAGCTCATGAGAAAACTGGAGGCAAACAGGATTAAGTGACTTGTCCAGGATCACACAGCTAGTAAGTGTCTGAGACTAGATTTGAACTCAGGAAGATGAGTTTTCCAGCATTCTAGCCACTGTATCACTTAACTTCCCTTGATATACTTTATATATTATATAATTATTTGCATATTGGCTCCACATAATGATCATGTCCTTTCATTCTACCCCCTGCTGTACATGTACTGTACATAGTGTCTGCTATATGGTAAGGGTTTGATAATTGCTGGTCAAGTGACTGCTTAGAAATGATACCTCCCAGAGTTTTTGCATTTTAAGGGGAAACAAGAAATCAAAAAAAGTGGAGCAAAGATCCTGGAATTTCAAGTAGGGGGTTGTTGTAGAGGGAATTACTTAATATGAGTTCAAGAAAATGAATGTAAAATGTTTCATAATCTCTATCTAACATGAACTATTATATTATCCTCTCTCCCTCTAACTCTCCAAATTCCATCTATAACTACTTTTTTAGAAAAACATCTTCACAATCTCTTGGCTTCAGTAAATTAGTTTATCCTTGAAAAAAGTCATCAAGTGACTTTCTTCATTCATCTCTCTGAAGGGTAGGGAAGCCTTTCTTAAACTGCTAAAATAATACCCATAGTAGGCAGCTGCCTACTCCAATTACTGATAAAACCAACTTTAATCTGCCCAGATCCCTCTGTAAGTCAACTCAATTAAATAAACCTTTCTTCATTCTATTATGTGCGGAGTCAAAGTGTGAGAGTCAGTGTGGAGTCAAAGTCTAAAATCAAACTGTTTCTAGTCTCAAAGCATTTATATTCTACCAGGAAGAAGCAGGTACACCAGTACAAACTGAAAATATACAAAGTAATTTGGGGGAAAGGAAACTATAATTACAGGAAAAAAAATTGTAGATGTCAATTCCCTTTGTGTCTGGGTCTGTATGTTACTCCCAAAACAGTAGGGACTAGACCTATGATATCATAGGGAAAATTTCAGATGAGGAAACTGCTTTTAATGACACAATTTAGGACTTTCTCTACAATTAAAGAGTTGTCTAGAATACTTAAAGGTTAAGTGACTTGCTCAAGATGATACCACTTTTAAGTATTAGAAGTAAATCTTCCTGGTTTTGAGGCTGGTTCTCTAGCCAATTTACCATAACATCTTCTCTATAGATAGATTTGAGTCAAACAGGAAGAAAATTTGGGAATTATTTTTTGACATGCATGATTTTTTTATTAAAGCTTTTTATTTACAGAACATATGAGTATTTTTCTACATTGACCTTTGCAAAATTTTTTGTTCCAAATTTTCCCCTCCTTCCCCACACCCCCACCCCTAGATGATAGGTAGTCTAATACATGTTAAATATGTTAAAATATATGACAAATACAATATATGTATACATATCTATACAATGATGTTGCTGCACAAGAAAAACCAGATCTAGAAAGAGAAAAAAAAACCTAAGAAGGAAAACAAAATGCAAGCAAATATTCACAGAAAGCGTTAAAATGATGTGTTGTGGTCCACACTCAGTTCCCACAGGCCTCTCTCTGGATGTATATGACTATCTTCATTGCTGAACAATAGGAACTGGTTTGAATCACCTCATTGTTGAAGAGAACCATGACATGCATGATTAACAGTAGGAATTGTAACAGTTCACACATCTGCCTCTTCAGGAGTCTTTTATTTTTAATCACCAATGAGGATGGTCCATTTACCTTTTGCTACTCTCCCTCATTACTATCTTCTGCCTTTCTGATTGTAAAGAGTGATCATAAACTCCAAACATTCATTTAAGGAGAGAGTTCAACTCCGATTGACTTCTCCATCATGCTCCTAAGCCTTCTCTCTCTATTGTTTTTGTCTTCCTTTTGCATATTTTCTTTCTTAATAGGATTATAAGCTTCTGGACGACAAAGACTATCTTTTTTGCATTTGTATTTCTATTCCTAGCACTTAGCACAGTGTCTGGCACATAGTAGGTGCTTAATAAATGTTTATTGATTAGTTTATTGACCACTTCTGTTGGTCACCTCTCTCCATATAATATGGTCTTTCCATAGTCTTTTCCCTTCATATGTAACTACAGGGTAAAACACAATATTTTGTTGTAAGACTTCAGTTGGAATGCCAGCTGTACCATTTCATAGCTGTCACTTGAGAGGTGTCATTTCATTTCTCCAAGACATAGTGTTCTAATCCATAAAATAAGACTAATGCCACTTGTACTGGCTTAGTCATCAGGTGGTTGTAAATGAAAATGTTTTGTAAATCTTAAAGCCTCAAAAAATGAGTTATTATTAGCACTTGCATGTGAACCATTACTATTATTTGTTGTGGTTTAAAACCATTCCCCTTGTCCTTCTCTGATTATTATTACCATCTGCATAATAATCTTTAACCCACTCAAAAACTGCATTCAGATTTATTCCTTCTTCTTTTCTCCTTTGCTCAATGAAACAGATAATAATTTTGGTGATGATGATTAAAAATTAATATTTATATAACTTTAAGGCTTGCAAACTGCTATTCACATGTTATATAATTTGATCATCATAGTAACCCTGTGAAATAAGTATTTTTATTATATCTATTTACAGATAAGGAAGCTGAAACTGAAAGATGTTAAATGACCAGGATCACATAACTGGTAAATGTCTGAGATAGGATTTGAACTCATGTCTTCATGAAATATCTTGTCAATATTTCCTCATAGGTAAAATAACCACATTTCAGTTGCAATGATGCCTACATCCCTGAATCTTGACTCAAGAAGCATTATAGCACCAATAGCTACTATAATCATGAGTTTGTGGGCAGAAATGAGAAGGGGATGCAAGTGCTCATTCCTAGGCTTAAGGGATTAGGGCATAGCAATCTGTTTTGACAGGTAGATGTGTCCAAAGAGAAAATACATGTAGTCAAAGAGATAAAAAACAAATCAGGTAGAGTCAGAATTAAAAAGAGAGAGGAAAAAAAAGTATCATCAAGAGTTGTTGTTTAGAAGATAAATATGCCTGAGATTAAGAAAGGGGAGAGAAAGAAAGGGAAATGAAAGGAAGAAGAAAAGACAAATGTACTGAGTAATGAATGATTTAACCAACAAGCATTTATTAACTTACTAAGTATAGAGCACTATTCTAGGCACCGGTGATACAAAGACTTTCTCTGCCCTCAAGAAACTTATTTTTCCTTGGGGGAAACATACACCCAGAATAGTATTTACAAAATAAGATATAATGAGCTCAGCTGAGTTCCAAGGACCTTCTCTTCTCCAAAGTTCCTCATATGAGAACTGATGCTCTTGACTCCTCAGCTGGCTTTCTTTATACTGCTAAGGTACCCCCAATAAGAGATTTCAGGACTGAGGGGCAGAACTGAGAAAAGAAAAAGTTGCCCCTCTGGGAGAGATGAATGGTGTACAAGAGAATTGAAGGAGTAGGAAAGACTGAAAAGCAAAGGGTAATCTCCTCTCAAGAACTGGGTTCTTCCTCCATAGTTCACTCTCTCCACTCCAAGAGCCACACTCCTTAGAACTCTTCTACCTTGACTACCATTTTTTAAATGACAAATTCTTCTACTATCTAAATCAATCAAGAATTAGTGAAGACTCCTCAAATTTCACATAAAGCACCCTCTAATGCCATCAAAATCATGATTTTTTTTTATCCTTTATTATTTAATACCTTGTTCCTTACATTCTGTGACTTTTATCCACTGGAAAAGCTAATTGAAAGTAAATCAATTGATCAGCTCTCCCCTACAAGAATAAGAAACAAAAGGTGGGAATGAGGGTGATTTGGAGGAAGTAGATTGTCAGGAATGAATTCAGTATTTCATTACTATCAATGGATCTGTAATCTCCTAGATGACTTTAATCAATAAACATTAAGCATTTACTTTTTTCTTTGCTAAGTGCTTAAAATGCAAAATAAGGCAAAAGATAGTCCCTACATTCAAAGTACTCCCAATCTAATGAAAGTAATGACACACAAATGATTAAGTACAAATAAGATACATGCGTGTGTGTTTGGGCATCTTGTTTATGCATAATCATTGTACAAAATCATTTATACATGTATATATGCATACGCACACATATAGATATGTGTGTATGTGTATGATAAATTGGGCATAATCAACAGAAGCATTTAAGAGGATTGGGAAAAACTTCTGTGGAGGGTAAGATTTTAACTGGGAATTGAAGAAATTATACAGTAGAGATGAGAAGAAAGCATTCTGGATCTGAAGGAAATTGCATATAGTAGGAAGATGGAGTATCGAGTAGGAGAAACAACAAGAAGACCAAGATCATTAAATTGCAGAGTAGGCGGAAGAGGGAGGATGAAATGGGTAAAGAGATTGGAGAGTGTTGTGGGGAGGGAGACAGGTTAAGAAGGCTTTGAATGTGAAAGAAAGGAAATTATATTTGATCCTGAAAGTGATAGAGAGCCACTGGAGTTTATTGAATATAAGAGGGAGGCATCCTCAGACCTGAGCTTTAGGAAGAGCACTTTGACAGTTGAGTTGAGAATGGCCTGAAAAGTAAAGAGCTTTATGACAGGGAGAAAAAACTAGTAATGCATTGCAATAGTCTTAAATGTCAAGTGATAAGAATCTAAACCAGGGTGATAGTAATGTCAAAGGAGAGGAGAGGGCATAAAGAACAATGTTGGAAAAGTAAGATTGACAGGTCTTGACAACAAATTGGTTATCAGGAGTGAGATACAGTGAAGAGCTGAGGAAGATAGCTAGGTTTAAAGTCTGAAGGCTTTGGAGGATGATGATACATACCCTCAACAGTAATAGGAAAATTGGGAAGAAGAGGGAGTTTTGGGAGAAAGTTGATTTCAGTTTTGGACTAAGTGAATGTAAGATGTTTGTGGGGCATCCAACTGGTTATGTGAAGCTGGCAATCAGGAGAGTAGATAGGCTCAATAAAGAGATAGAAGAATCATCTGCAGAGAGGTGATATCTAAATTCTTTGGAACTGATGAACTCATCAAACAAAATAAGATAAAGAAAAAAGCCCAGAATAGAATGCTGTGTAATATTTATTGTTACATGTGACCTGGATGACGGCTGGAAGATCCAGCAAATGAGAAGTGATCTAACATATGAAAGGAGAACCAGAAAAGGGCAGTGTCCCAAAAAATTCAGGGAAAAAAAAGGAGCATCAAAAAAACCAAACCAAACCAAACCAAAACAAAACAAAAAAAAACCCAGGATGATTTTTACAGTGTCAAAGACTGTAAAGAAATCAAAGAGAATAAAAATTAAGAAAAGGCCATTATATTTGTCAAATAAAAAATCAGCAATAATTTTGAAAAGAGACATTTTGGTTAAATGAAGAGGTTTGAAGTCAGACTCCATAGAGTGAAGAAGAATTTGAAAGCAAAAGTGGAAGTAATTATTGTAAACAGCATTCTTAAGGAATTTTATCACAAAAGGAAGGAGAGATGTGGAATGATAGCTAGTAAAGATGAACGGATTAGATCAAAGAAACTTGGTTCTGAGGTTTTGCTGGGTTTTTAAGGCTAAAGAAGAAATGGGCAAAATTGTAGGCATTAAGGAAGCAGTCCATTATCAGGAAGATATTATAGATAAGTGAAGAGCAATCTTCTGGAGAAAATGGTGGAATGGGATCATTTGTGCATATAGAGTTAAGAAAGGGAAAGAAGAAAGGAAATGGAAGCACCTATTGTTGGTGGTTTTCTCAAGTTTAGCCACAAAAGAGAGGGGATATGTGGGATGATTGCTAATGGGAATAGTGAATGAATCAAAGGAGGATCTAAATGGTGGAAGATATAAGCAAGTTTATAGGGATCAGGGAAGTAGCTGGTAGACAGGGAGAGATTGAAGATAAACAAGAGTAGGATGATAGGTGGTGGCAATATCTGGGCTATGATCATCTCTATGTGTAGTTGTGGTGGGGTGAATGGGGTGGTAATGGGAAATTAGTGAATTGAGTAACTGGAAGTTTGAGGGAGTATCAATAGGTCCCTTTGTAGAAGGACAAGAGTTAAGGAGGAAAAAGACTGTAAGATAGACACCGAATTTATTGAAGAAAGAAAAGGAGTGTCCTGTGAGGCAGTGACAACAGTTGGCAAAATTTTAAATAGATGGTAGAAGGTTTGTTTGAGGTGCTAAGAGAAATGGTTACTGAGTCATAAAGTAGAGGGTGAGCTTAGAAGTAGTAATAGGAAGTTAGGAATATTCTAACTCCCCTACTTTGACCAGTAAATTAGAGGGACTGAGGGGAAGCATGATCAATGTTAGAAAGGGCTTTTTGCTATTCATAGGTCACACTCTCTTCTGTGTCTTCAGGAGGAAGCAGTGGGGGATGGAGAACAGAGTTTCAATAATGACAAGAAGAGGTTCAGACTCATTGGGATGGAGAGAGTATGACCAAATTGGAGTAATTATTGACGAATGATTTCAGGAGGATTATTAATGTCATCTCCAGGGTAGAGTTCTTTCAGGGTATTAGGCCATACAAGTGTGGAGACCAGTTGGGAAATCTGATGGTATTTCTCTTCTACCTCTTCAAGCAAGCAAGGTTAGGAGTTAGGCTGAGAGAGCTAAAATGAATGGAGTTTCTTTGTTCTCTGCAAGCAAGAAGAGGCCAAATTAGGGATTAACCTGTAATGTAATGACCTTTCTCTTTGATCCTCTATCAACAGGAGAGCCCAGCCCAGGAGAGAAGCTCTGATGGAATATGGAAAATTTTGTAGTTATCCAGTTATTCGGATTAAGACTCATACATGCCCACCCATAATTTTGAAACTGTCATCCATGTCTTCCCATAAATCCTTGACAAGAAATCTATTATACAATGGTTTTATTGCTTCTTTTTTTTATTTTTTGGTTATGTATTTTTTTCAGTTATTTTCTTTACCCTACCTGTGTTACACAGTTACTCCTTCATAATATACTACTGCTTGATCTTGCTCATCATATTCTTTTCCCTCTTAGTTATTCTCAATTTTAATTCTTTGGAGACTATAGAACTTCATGTAGTCATACAACATGAAAATTGCTATTTAAGTCAGGAGGGCCCCAAATTAAAAATCCTGGTCTGCCGTGTGCCATTTTAAAAGTCTAGTCATTTTGCTCAGAGTTAACACTATCTGGTTCTTTCCTTATTATATTTTCAGCCTCTTAAAGCCATCTACAGAGAGGTAGGATTACTTCGTTAAGTTTTCATTTTATCCCAAAATATAGTTGGCCTTATTGGCAATGAACACAGTAAATGGAACTAATCTTTTATATGAGAGCTATTATTTTGCCCCCAAGGTCTGAGAGGCCTTGAGAAAAAGCCTCTGTGCCTAGATGTTTAATTTCCAAATTTAATTCCTGCCTCCTAATTAGTCACTCCCAAGTGAAACAAAGTTTAATTTAACACAGGCCTGAAACAAAGAAGAATATTAAAGTGAGAATTTCAGCTAGGGGGGATTTTGAGGGTAACACAAGAATGAATGAAGAAAGAAAGAAAAAAAGAAAGGAAGGAAGAAAGGAAGGAAGGGAGGAAGGGAGGAAGGAAGGGAGGAAGGAAGGAAGGAAAGAAGGAAGGAAGGAAGGAAGGAAGGAAGGAAGGAAGGAAGGAAGGAAGAAAGAAAGGAAAGAAGGAAGGAAAAAAGGAAGGAAGGAAGGAAGGAAAATAGAAAATTGATGTTATGCATGAAATGATAGGAACATGCTTGCATAGTTTTTAAATGGAATAATTCTATTTCCTAAACTCCTATAAAAGTATCTTAAAGTGTGGGTGCGGAGATATATGTGTGGAAGTGGGTGTTAAATATGTAGGAGACCTGATTGCTTTCTCTTACAGAAAACATCAAGCACTTCACGGACAATTCCTCTAATGTGGATTATATAGTCTTTTAAAAAGACAATGATAAGATATTTTCATGAATGGCATAAGACTATAAAAATGCAAATGACTTGCCTAATTTAGAAAAACAGAACTGGTAGGATTTGAGTGTGGAGGAGGAAGGAACCATAAATTCATTAGTTAATTTTCCCAGTGTGGGGGCTAAAAAACATCTGACATTTCCCTCAGGCAGGTAAGTATCTCCCAAAGAAAATAGAGAGTCTGGGCCTCTTAAATCTTGGAGGCCATGTTGAGGAAGTCCTATGCTGAATGTCATAAACAAGTTAGGCAACAGCTCCTGAAGGGGAAATTCTAATTCCTGGAACTAAGTAGTAAAGTAGCCAACACACAGCTGTATGTTTAGTCACCATATTTGGGGAAGAAATTTATTATGGACATTAAAGTAAATGAGGTGGATCATCCTGGTTAGAAAGGATAGATTCTTTGATGTTTGATGTCCTTGCCCTGGTGATATATTTTTTCTGGGAAATAACACAGGAGGATCATGAACAAAAGTGTTCATTTATAACTAACTCTGGCAGGAAATTAATGCAGGAAAACATACAAGTCTAGTTAATAATGATAATAATATCATCATCACCATCATCACAGCTAACATCTATATAACACTTACTATGTGCCAGGTTTAGGCTATCCTAAGACCTTTACAATTATTATCCTAATCAATCTTCACAACAACTCTGGGAGGTAATTGCTATTGTTATCCCCATTTTACAGATGAAGAAATTGAGGTAAACAGGTTGAGTAATTCCCTAGGATCACACAGCTGGTAAGTATCTGAGGCTAGATTAGAACTGAGGTCTTTCTCACTCCAGGTCCAGCTCTCTATCCATTATGATACCTTCTGCTCTAGTTGCATGTCACTGATCAAAAATACTATCCAGACTAGTAATATTGGTCTCAGAGAAGAGTTGAGTTCAGTATTCCTTAGGCTCTCTAAATCAATCCCTATGCATGGGATTGCTAGGTCCTGAGGACAGTTTACTACTCCCTTCAGGGTTCTAAAAATAATCCTGATGGTTTCTTAAACACTTGCTCTGAGCCCCTATCTTGTATGTCCCTTGATGATTATCAGTCAGTAAGACTGATTCAGGAAAAGGTATATACTAAGATGTTAAAGTAAGGATATTTGTTATGATAGCAATCTTCCCAGAAATCTGGACACATTCTCCCACAATTATATAAAGTCTGTGAGAAAGTGGGCTTAAGCTTAGAGATGCCAGGTACCAAAAGAGTAATTTGGTTATAAGCAATTTACCCAGAAAAACAGCATAATGACATAAGAAGGGGGAAATGGATCTTTTATGAATAGATGACTTCTAAGCATTCCTGATGAAAAGACCAAAGCTGCGCAGAAACATTGAAACACAAACCCAGGACTGAAGAACATTATAAAAAGGTAAACACCTGCAAGCAATCATAAGGGACTAAACAAGGATAAATGGCTTAAATTCTACTATGGGGAGATGACATGTTACCATAGAACTCTATCATCATCAGGGGTTACAGAGGGAGTTTAATTAGACAGAGAGCCCAGTTTGTTTCTATAATGTTTTGGTGATCTTTAAAAAAGAATGGAAAGAGGAAATAATTTGGGTGAACATATAGATATTCATATAAACAGAGATGAAGTAGGGAGAGAGCAACAATTTTGTGGAATCCTCATTAAGTTACTCTTAGGTATAGCTTTTCACTTGAGGGACAGGATATGATTGAAGATCAGAAAAAGTTTTCTCTTTGAACTCAATTAATTCTAAAATATTTAATAATTTGAGTACCTAGTGTGTTCAAGGTACTATTCTGGACACCAAGGCAGTGATGATAAGAAGAAATATAAAATATTGTACCCCTTGCTCTTCATGACCCCATTACTTGGGGACATAGGACACATATAGAAGAATCAGAATGGGATTAAGTAGAAAGCTGGCCTTGTAGTCTTGGAACTCCTTTCCACTTTATTATTGGTTTCTATTAATGGATTGTTATGATCAGTTAGCATGGAAGGAAAAATGATGGAATAAAATTTCAATTGGAAGAAAAGCAAATGGTAAAGAAAAATGGTAAAGGTAAAAATTGAAAAGAATTAAGACAGACATAATATAAAAGGAAAAATTGGAAGTAAAAAGGGAGCTCTGGAATATAATCAAGTGGCAACAGAATTTCTGTGAAAAAATAATGTCATTTGTAAATGAGGAGGTGACACTACTCTTTAGAAAGAGAACTAAGTGAAATTGTCAGTGAGCATATCTAGGCATATTTACAAAATTTTATATATTTACAGAGAAGATCAAGAACATTCAGATATATTTACAAAAAATGATATACTTATTTCCTCTAAATTCAGAGGATTTAGCTGTTTTAGGCCAATGAAACAACTATTGTTTCACTAACTAATCAGCTCCCTGCTTTCTTCCTGATTGGCTAGTAGGTAAGGTAATGCAAACACTGTATATAGTCTATTGTATTTACCTAGCATCTGGCATAGTAAATAGAACTAAAACACTGAACACTGTACTTAGGCCTTATGTACTTAAGATTAAGTGCTTGTGGAATGGCCCCTACATTTCTCTTGACTCCCATTATTTATTCAGCTTCTGTGGAAGCAGGATCATTCTGCTATATTTCAACATCTACCCAAAAGGCCATTCATTTACAGAGCTTGAAAACTTGATGCTCTCATGTAGTATGCAATAATCTGCCATAAATATAAATGCTAACCATGGATTTGCAAAATTTCACCACTGAAAATGACAACCTAGTTGAATTCATAGCCCTTAAATAAAAATAATAATAATTCCTTTACAGATATTTTTAACCTAAGATATGTGAATTTACCATCTTTAATTTTGATAATTATAGTTATTTAGAATTGGTTCCCATTATAATCATATGGATTTTATTATATGTATTTTAAAATATTATTCTGAGATATTGTCAGTAGCTTTCACCAGATTGTCAAAAGGGTCCTGACATTAAAAAGTTAAAGGAGAATGCTATCTATGTATCTATCTATCAATGGTATATATGTGTGTGTTTGTATATTTATGGATATATTCAATCTGCCTTATTACAAAGATATATATGTATATGTATATGTATGTGTATATACATACATATGTATATATATGTATACATGTAGAAACATGGATATGTGTGTATGTGTATGTGTATGTGTGTGTGTAATAGGGAAGAGGCATGCATACAGATATATTTTTACAAAAATCAAAATACTTATTTCCACTAAACCCAGAGGATTTAGCCATCCTCATTCTGTGAAAAAATTATGTTATCCTATGCAGTCAGCTCCATGATTTCTCTCTGATGGATTAGAATTACTGATAATTTCACTCAGTTTTTTATTATAGAATAGTGTCTCCTCCTCTTTAATAAATGTAATTCATTATTTTTTCAAGAAATTCTGCTGCCATCTAACTACATTACAAAGCTCATCTTTCACTTTTTATATTAATATGTTTATTATTAATAGGGAATATATATTAGTAACAATATATATTAATAATATAGATTAAACCTTAAATTTAATCTATATCATTAATATTTTCTTTATCACCTTCTTAAGTCTAGAACAGTCAATAAAACAACAAATGAAGGCCTGATATATAGCATGTGCAATTTCTGAAGTGTAAATGCTCACAATGAAAATTTAACAATCAGTTCTCCCAGGGAAGTTTGAGCGGGCTCCAGCACGCTTTTGTCTGCAATGTAGGGGTAATACCAATTTTTCCAAAAAGTAATCATCTCAAAATATTACATTCCACTTTTGGAAAACTAATTTTTAGGGACGCTTTTCTTGATATCAAATCAAATCTTTCCTTTCTGTAGTTTTAACCCTGTATTTCTTGTTCTTCTCTCTGGGGCCAAACTGAATAAATTTAATCCTTCTTCCCCAAAATAGTCCCTTAAATACTTGGAGACAGCTACTCCATAACAATAAAAGAGTTTTTTATTCTCTAGTTTAAACACATATATATCCTCTTTATTTTGGTAAAGAAGGAATTTAAGATTTTTCACTATCTTAGTTGCCTAATTCTATAGAATGAATGTCATGTTCAGAACTATACATATCCAAAGCAGGATCCAATGAGATTATCCTTATTTCTAGAAGCTCTGCTTTCCTCACTGCAGCATCAGACCACACTATCTCCCTTGGCTGTCAAAGAACTTTGGTAACCATTTGTTGTCATTCATACCTACAATTTCTTCATCCAACTTGTCATTATTCAGCACTTTGGGTCTTCTATAACTTTTAAAAATTATCATTTATGCTTTTGTCCAAATAATTAGATAATCAATATTCCTTCTGTAACATTTTGGTCATACTATTGGCAGTCAGACAACTGGGTGGCATGATAAGTATAATGCTAGACTTGAACTTAGAATGACCCAGGTTAAAATTCCATTTTACTAGTTATGTGATCCTAAGCATATCACTTAATTTCTTGCTTGCCTCAGTTATTTCAATTGTAACATGGAGATAGTATTTGTACCTAACCCCCCTATGTGTTTGTGAAATCAAATGAGATAATATGTGTAAAACATTTTGCAAAAGTGTTATATAAGTGTTGTTATTGATATATATTTAATTCAGAAGTACTCAAGAATGTACTTTGCCTGAACTTTAAGTAAAATTGCTATTTGTAGTATAGTAGTACCAGTCTTTGATCTAGTGAACAGAATATTTATTTCCAAGTAATGTACTTAAGTGAATCAAAAAGAATCCAGAATGCTTTTTTTCCCCTCTAAATTGTATTTTTATGATAAAAATAGGATTCTTTGTTAAAGCATCAAAGCCAGTGGCAATTATTAAGAAATTTAAGAATCTAACTTGTATCTTCACTGAGAAGATGGGCATTTTTGAGACAGAGACAGAATAAAAAAATGGTAGATAGATTATATATACAAATGATAAAAAAAACTGATCACTAAGTACTTTAAAATAGCCATCTAATATATAATTCAAATATAGAATCGCAGAATAGTTGGATTGTTCTGCATGTTGAAAATACCATCACAGATGATGTCTGAGGTAGGATATAATGCAACATTTACTACACATATTTCAACAAGTGAGATTCTTAATTGGAATAAAGAACTAATTTTATTTTTTTTCTAGTGATATATTTATTTTATTTTTTATTAAAGCTTTTTATTTGTATAACATATATATGGGTAGTTCCCCAGCGTTAATCTTTACAAAGCTTTCCATTACAAATTTTACCCCCACTCCCCTCCCCTCCCCTAGATGGCAGGAAGTCCACTACATGTTAATAATGTTGAAATGCTTGAGAAGTTATGCAAGAAAAATCCTATCTACAAGAAAAAAAAAAAAGAATCAGAGAAAAGCAACACAATGCAAGCAAATGTCAATAGAGATCATGAAAATGTTACGTTGTGGTCCATATTTCATATCCCTCTCTCTGGGTGTATATGGTTTTCTTCAATGAACAATTGGAACTGGTTTGAGACAATTCTTTGTTGCAGAGAGTCATGTCCATCAGAATTGATCATCATGTAATACTGTTGTTGCTGTGTATGATGATCTCCTGGTTCTGCTCGTTTCACTCAGCATCAGTTCATGCAAGTCTCTCCAGGCCTCTCTGAAATCGTCCTGCTGGTCGTTTCTTACAGAGCAATAATATTCCATAACATTCATATACCATAATTTATGCAGCCATTCTCC
>JAJPUD010004808.1:39549-84167 GCA_023553655.1 Myrmecobius fasciatus | reverse complement strand
CCAGTTTTCCCACATCCCCTCCAGCATTCATCGTTATCTTTTCCTGTCATTTTAGCCAATCTGACAGGTGTGTAGTGGTACCTCAGAGTTGTCTTAATTTGCATTTCTCTGATCAATAGCGATTTGGAGCACCTTTTCATATGACTAGAGATGGTTTTAATTTCATCATCTGAAAATTGTCTGTTCATATCCCTTGACCACTTATCTATTGAAGAGTGGCTTGAATTCTTATATATATGAGACAATTCTCTATATATTTTAGAAATGAGGCCTTTATCAGAACCATTAAATGTAAAGATGATTTCCCAATTTGATGCTTCCCTCCTAATCTTGTCTGCATTTGTTTTGTTTGTACAGAAACTTTTTAACTTAATATAATCAAAATTATCCATCTGGTGTAAAGAACTAATTTAAAAAAAGCATTTATTAAGTACTTGTCATGTGCCAACCATTGTACTAAGCTCTAGGGATAAAAACACAGAAGTAGGTATTTACATTCTAATGGGGAGGGATGCAGAAATGCAAGACCATACACATTAAAAAATGGTAGTCAGGGAGGGGGCATTTGGTTAATAAAGTTAAAGGTATGGTATTAGTGATATTAATAAACATTATTATCATTATAAGTTTTTTCCCTATCCCCAAAAATTTAATCCCTACTAGTAAGCCTTCTAGTAATGAGCCTCTCCATACTTCCTATACTGATCCTTAGATGGCAGATGTATTCTAGCTTGTTAGTGCCCAGATCCTTAATTACACTGAGGAAGTAAAGTGATGAAGGGACTAGCTAACATACTTGAGCCAAACTATTATTTTGCCAGTTCTTCACACTGTTCTCCTTGTCTTATTTTTCCTGGCCTATGTTATGATGACTATACCTTACCCTCCCACCTTTGGCTTTGGGTAAACCTCAAGACCTCATTTATGGCTCTAATTTAGCCCTCTCCATTTATTTACTCTGTGAACTTCAATTTGACCTAGCTTGACCAGTTTTCTATTTATCTTATCAGATCTCAATTATGATTCTCTCTCTCTCAGGCCCTGTTAATTGTCTTTCAAATGATAATTTATATTTACATAACACTTCAAGGTTTTCAAAGCAATTTCCTTTGATGTGCATCATTGTTCAGAAACCCATATAGATGAGCTCACAGAGCTACTAGTCTTGGGATATTTTTTATAAGTATCACAGTGATGCAAGTAGCACCTATATCATTAGCCCAACTTTATAAGTGAGGAAACTAAAGCATAAATTAAAGTTAAGTAAAATGCCTATGGTCATACTCAATATTGTTGTTGTTGATGTTCATCCTTCTTCTCAAAGAGGACTAATAACATCAGAAGGCTGATGTGTTGACTTGAAAGTGAATTGTATTTAAGTGAGACAGGGTGGTACAAAATCATCAGCCTCATACCCCCCTCCAGAGTCATTTGAATCCAGTGGCAAGACATCAGTCAAGATGACTAATGATGACTCCAGATGCAGTGGGAGAATTTGACCTTTTTTTAAAAAAACTGACTTTAACACCATGTGGAATTATTAGCCATCCACCTAATTCTACTTACCAAAAGAACCACAGTCTATAAAATCTCATCCTGGTAACTGTGTTCTCCATCCCTCTCTACTAAGTGCTCACAAAGTTTGACATATTTTATCCCATAGCTCCCTCTCCTTGTGTGACTGTGTTTATTTCATTAGCCCTAAGATATGTGATAATATGTATAGTATTCCTCTGTGTTATTTTCCCAATTTGCACTCCCAATTATAGGTTGGGTCTTGGGAGGGTGGTTGCTCCCCAAATCTGTGTATTGTACATCAAAAAGTCTAACTAATGAGCCCTTATCAGTGTTCTTTCCCTTAATAATCAGTCAACCTGAATTTCCAGAAAACCTCACCTTTCCTTGAATGTGATTTGTTTGATTGAATTCCAATCAAGTAACTTTGACATAATGATCAATCATTCATGCAAACAAACATACTTAATTCTGTACAATATTTTTTACTCTTTGAATGAAATGAACAACAACAATAACAAAACAAGATATAGAAGAACATTTCTTGCCTAGTTTCAGATCTATATTTTCCTGACCAAGATATAGGTATGCTACAAAACCAGGTTTTTTAGAATACAATTTTAGGTGCTAATTCTATTTACTCTTCCAGACCAGGAAAATGTTTGGTCACAGTTCAAGATCTTTAGTCTAAACCAGCTAATTCAGAGTGGTAAGTGGTCCAATCCATGAATCAATGAAAATCTTTTAAATACAGGAGTTAGCAAATTCCTTGACAATGTAACAAATGGCACTTTGGACTTATCTACCAGTTCTTTTACAACTGCAGATTAGGCTGCCTGGATACTGTTTGGATCTTAGGTGGCTCAGTGGATAGAATGCCAGGTTTGGATTCAGGAAGACTCATCTTTCTGAGTTCAAATGTGATTTCAGACACTAACTAGCTGTGCAACCCTGGGCAAGTCATTTAATCTTGTTTGCCTGAGTTTCCTCATCTATAAAATGAGCTAGAGAAGGAAATGGCAAACCAGTCTAGTAGCTGCCAAGAAAACTCCAGATGGGGTCACAAAAAGTTGGATATGACTAAAACAACTGAACAATAGAAACAGCTCCTGATGTTAGAAACTTTTATTTGGTATACTGCCACTGGCCAAACTGACTGCTTCTATTATTTATATGTTTATATACATATATATATGTATATATATATATACACATATATATACATATATATACTATGAATTGTGAGATTATATATATGTATATGTGTATATATATACATATAAATATAATCTCATAACTCAAAAATGTAGGAAGTATGAGCTTAGGTCTTATCAAGGGGCACTTGCTTCTATTTTGTCCTCTTCTCTGATATCAAGTTCAAATTCCCTAGAAACCAAGAACTATATTACTTCCCTCTTGATCTCTTCCAGTTACCACCCAAGTTTAGTCATTCCCCACTAAGGAGGAAGGGTCTAAAATCTAGAGAATCTAATGCTACCCAAGATCCTATAACTATTAATAGTAATCTAAAGTTTTTGACAAAGCAGTGAAGTCCGTTAATCATCCTTGATACTGTTGGGTCTCTCTGTGATCTCTGGAAGTTCAACCATCACTCCAAGACTGAAATGGATTGAATTTCAAAGATTCTGTGTTTCACAGAGCTATGGTGCACATGAATGTTAATTCCAAACTATTTTCATTTTCTATTTAGATCTGTCCCCCTTTCTCTGAGACCAGAGTCATCTAGTTATATCGTTATATAACAAGACAAAGAATTAGGAAATGAGGAAGGTATTAAACCCATTCAGGGATAAACCAGTGAGCTAACTAACCAGACGAGAGATGGAAGAGCAGAGTATGTTGGGTTGAGAGAATAAGCACAAATATATTTCTGAAATTCTCTTTTGACTATAATACTGTCTTATTTATGAGTAACTAACACCCACTAATGCAATACAAAGATCCATCCATGATGTTGACTGATCCTAACTCCTTCCATAGTTTAAAGTTAACGCTAAAGCATCACTTTAGTCATAGGTATATGAATGTAGAAATAGTGGTTATCTTAGAATTCATCTAGTCCAATCCATTCATTATCCAGATGAAAATACAAAGGCCTAGGATTTTAGAAAAGAAGAGCATTAAAGATAATCTATAGAGAATTTCAGAGGCTCTCTATTATCAATACAGAAGATTATTTTGCAATGGGTCTCATAGAAACGATAATAGAATTTATATAATGATTTAAGATTTGCAAAGTGCTGTGCATATATTATCTCATTTTATCCTCACAATCTGAGAGAAATAGCTTCTATTATTATTGCTATTTTAAAGATAAGGAAACTCAAACAGAAAGGAATTAAGTGACTTGACCAGCTAGTTTGATGTCAGATTCCCTCACCATTGCTCTGTTTTTTCCATCACCTATATGCCTAAAAGGGAACAGGATATAGTACAAAGAGCACCAGAGTTGAATTTAAGAGATGTGGATGTGTTTATTACTTATTTCAACTTAAGGAAGGCACTTGTCTCAGTTTCTTCAGTCATAAAAATTAGCTGATTGGGCCAGATAACTTGTTCTAAAGCCCTATAATAGGATATAAGGAGTAACTTAATAGTTATTTTTTCTTGCATTGAGTTTATAGAATTATAGTTTTAAAGGTGGAAAGAACCTTGGTAATCATTGAGACTAATATTCCTGTCATTTGACAGATGGGGAAAGGGGGGATTAGAGAGTATAAATGACTTGGCTGTGATTGTACAACTAGTACATGTCAAAGATAGTATTTCAGGTCTTTCTTACTGATTATCTACTAAAAATAGCAAAATAAAGTCCTGCACTTAAGAATCTTCAAGTGATACTTTCTGCATTCTTCAGTGATTTTAAAAGTCAAATTATAAACAATATATATGTAGAAGGAGCCTTATTACCTCTGTGCATTTCATTGCCATGAGATTCATCTGAATCCCACAAAAAGTTTGTGAGGTGGATAGTGATTATTCCCATTTTACAGGTGAGAAAACTGAGCTCTAAAGAAGCTAAATAGCTTCAAAGTGTCCCAAAATCACAGGACTATCAAGCTATGGTAGTAAGTTCCACTTGATAAGATCTAAGTCGACATGTAGCCTTTTCTATGAGTTAAGTATATATGATTAGAAACAATCTCTCCCTCTCTTCCTCTTCCTCTCTACCTCTCTGTATCTGTCTCTCTCTCCTTCTCTTCTTCCTTCTCTCTCTGTCTCTATCTGTCTTTTTGTCTCAGTCTCTGTCTTTGTCTCTGTGTGTGTCTCTCCCTGTCTCTCTCTGACATTGTACCTATTTGTCCTTTTCTTTAAGTAAGAACATCTTAACCAGGCAAAGTCCACAACTGTGGACACAATAATAGTGCCCACCTTGTCCACTGCACTTAACTTTGGACTATATGTCCAAATAAAACTGCACCAAAACTACACATACTTTTCTTATATATTATAGAGATGCAGGGATTAGTGGGATATATCAGATGGATGGAGAATTGGAATTACAAGAGGGAATCCTAGAGTGGTTATAGCCATGAGATTGGTTGATGTTTGTTCTTTGTTCTGGAAGAGATCCATAACATCATGGTAATGCCATGATATATAAGTGAATTTGAATTTAAGCAAATTCCCCAGCTTCACTTTCTCTTCCAGAGCCTCCTTGGTCCAGTGACCAGATACAGTGGAAAGACATTGGCCCTTTATTACCTTCAATGCAATCTACTCCAATTCCTCAGTTTCTATAAATATACATAGAAATTGAGGTGCAGAGAGGGGACAGGACTTGCCCAAGATCATGGAGCTATGATGGAAGCTCAAGCTGAGACACTTGTCCAATCTAGTACTCTTTCTATAAATGCATTCTAGGTAGGGGGAAAATGCTAACAGTAACTTTAAACAGTAATGATAGCTGATTTTACTGTGGAAAAAAATCTCCCAAGGGAGATTTAGACCCAAGAGAATTTATCCTTGTTTTTCTTCTCATAACAAAGTAAGTCCTGGTTGTGTAATCGTAGCAGCCTCTTTATTTATATGGTTACCAAAGAAAGAAGGAGAAGCAAAACATATTTGCTTTTCACTAAAAAGATATCACAAAATGGGGTACAGGATATTCTTTTTTCCTTTTTCTGAGGAACATAACTTTTTCCCTAGTGCATTTTATATGGAGGGGGTTTGATCTTAAGTAAGCATTTATTCTGCAACAAGGTTTAAATAACAGGACATCTGAACTCAGAACATTTTTTGTGAAGAAATTATAAATCTTTACGTAGGTAAAGTGGAGACCAGGCTGGAGTTCCCCTCAATCAAAACTGAATGGTTTCATGAAAGCAGCCAACTGGCTGCCTCCACCCAACCTCAAGAGGCAGCCAACTCACCACAGCTCTTCCCTCAAAGAAGCATAATATTAACTTTGAGGTTAAATTTGTCACATCAACATTAATGAAAATCAATATGGCCTTTGTGACCAAGGGTGGAGTCCAGTGAGGCTGACCAGCAGCTCTCTGTCACAGCCCAAGAAGTGCTTCCCCTTCTTCATGGCCAGAGTTTTCTTTGTTGCCAGCTTGGCAGGTCCTCTCTCCCTTCTTTCTTCATGAGGAACTTGTAGACAGGTCTCTCTCTCTCTGTTTTTCTGTGTGTGTGTGTGTGTGTGTGTGTGTGTGTGTTTCTCTCTCTCTCTCTCTCTCTCTCTCTCTCTGTTTCTCTCTCTCTCTCTCTCTCTGTTTCTCTCTGTGTGTCTCTGTCTCTGTCTCTGAGTCTCTCTCTCTGTCGATCTCTCTCTGTCTCTCTCTGTTTTGTCTCTCGGTCTTCCTCTCTCCCTACCTCCTGCTGCACAATAAAAATTTTTGCCCTTTGCCAACAGAATGTTATAACATTTGACTGTGTAATTTTGTCATGTTCTAATCGTTTCATGTGCATATATTTAATCGCTCACCTGCCCCACCCCCCAACATGTCTTAAATTTTCTAAAAGCAGGGACTGAGTTAGGGTAGTGCAGCAGGGACAAATAATACTTCAGGGCTACCCTTCCAGATCTCAATATTTTCAAACTGGAAAAGACCAGTAAAATATGACAGTTTTAAAGTCAAATCAACAACTATTTATTTAGAAATGACTTTGTATCAGGAATTGTGTTAAGCTCTGAGGATACAAATATAAGCAAAGAGAACAGTAGTGCTTGCCATCAAGGAGCTTAACATTCAAGTGGAAGACAATATATAAAAGGAATCAGAAAAGCAGTGCAACAGGGAGGGAAAGCATATAGTTATGACTATAGATTTTGAGTTGGACTAGATATTAGAGATCATCTGTTCCAAAAGATTTTATCATTTTCATGTCATATGCTCATTTGGCAGACTGGTGAAGCCTGTGAGCCCCTTCGCTAAATAATGCTTTTAAGTAAACAAAATCTAATATAAAGAACTAAAAAGGAAACCAATTATGTTAAAATTCATTTATATCCTTAGATTGACTAAGATGACAAGAAAAGATAATGATAATGTTGGAGGAAATGGAGGAAAATTGGGACAATAATACATTATTGATGGAGTTGTGAACTGATCCAACCATTCTGAAGAGCAATTTGGAACTATGACCAAAGGGCTCTCAAACTATGCATATCCTTTGATCCAGCAATGTCTCTATTGGGTCTGTAGTTAAAGAGATCATAAAAGAAGGAAAAAAAAGAAAAATATGCAAAAATGTTTGTAGCAGCCCTTTTTGTAGTGGCAAGGAACTGGAAACTAAGTGGATGTCCATCAATTGGGGAATGGCTGAATAAATTATGGTATATGAATGTAATTATATTATTTTTCTCTAAGAAATGATGAACAGACTGGTTTCAGAAGAGCCTGGAAAAACTTACATGAATTGATGCTGAGGGAAATGAGTAGAACCAAGAAAACATTGTACACAGCAACAAGATTGATTATGTGATGATCAACTCTGATGGACTTGGTTCTTTTCAACAATGAAGTCATTCAATTAAAACCATCTCTAGTCATATGAAAAGGTGCTCCAAATAACTATTGATCAGAGAAATAAAAATTAAGACAACTCTGAGATACCACTACACACCTGTCAGATTGGCTAAGATGACAGGAAAAGATAATGACCAATGTTGGAGGGAATGTGGGAATACTGGGACACTGATACATTGTTGGTGGAACTGTGAACAGATCCAACCATTCTAGAGAGCAATCTGGAGCTATGCTCAAAAAGTTATCAAACTATGCGTGCCCTTTGACCCAGCAGTGTTTCTACTGGGTCTATATCCCAAAGAGATCTTAAAGGAGGGAAAGGGACCCATCTGTGCAAGAATGTTTGTGGCAGCCCTTTTTGTAGTGGCTAGAAACTGGAAATTGAAAGGATGCCCATCAATTGGAGAATGGCTGAATAAATTATGGTATATGAATGTCATGGAATATTATTGTTCTGTAAGAAATGACCAGCAGGATGATTTCAGAGAAGCCTGGAGAGACTTGCATGAACTGATGCTGAGTGAAATGAGCAGAACCAGGAGATCATCATACATGGCAACAACAAGACTATACGATAATCAATTCTGATGGACATGGCTCTCTTCAATAATGAAATGGTTCAAACCAGTTCCAATTGTTTAGTGATGAAAAAAGCCATATACACCCAGGGAGAGGCCTGTGGGATCTGCATGTGGACCACAATATAGCATTTTCATGCTTTCTGCTGATGTTTGCTTGCATTTTGTTTTCCTTGTCAGGTTTTTTTTTCTTTTTATATCTGATTTTTCTTGTGCAGCAAGATAACTATATAAATATGTATACAGATATTGGCTTTATCATGTATTTTAACATAGTTAACATGTATTGGACTACCTGCCATCTAGGGGAGAGAGTGGGGGGAAGGAGAGAAAAATTTGGAAAAGTTTTGCATATGTTTTGCAAATAAAAAGCTTTGATTTTAAAAATGAGATCATTAAAGGCAATTATATTAGACTTGTGATAGAAAGAGCCATCTGCATCCAGAGAGAGAAGACTATGGAGACGTTGTGGATCACAGCATGGTATTTTCACCTTTTGTTGTTATTGTTTGTTTATTTGTTTTTCCTATGGTGTTCTTGTTCAGTTGTTCAGTCATGTTTGAATCTAAGGAATTATGTGAACTTTCATGCATTGGGTCTTCTTGGCAAAGATACAGAAATGGTTTTCCTTTTCTTTCTCCAATGTATCCTAATTTTACAGTTTTGGAACTAAAGCAAATAGAGGTTAACTTGTGCCCAAGTTTGCACAGCTAGTAAGTGTCTGAGACTGAATTTGAATTTACTGACTCTAAGTTTGGAGCTCTATCCAATGCACACCCTTGCTGCCCTTCTCTCCTCCCTCCCCACCCCTTCATCCTCCATCCCCTACCCCTCTACCAGATTGCTTCTGGAACATACCTTAAAATCCTAAGCATTACTTAGTTTCATCAAGACATTGATGTGAGGGTTTGTTTCCTCATTGGTTAAATGAGGATGTTGGACTAGATACCTTCTGTGGTTCCACACTGCAATTTAAAATCCCATGAATTCCTCTAGAGTAGACATCTTTCCTATTCCCTGCTTTTACCTACATAACACTTTTACTCTTTCAATTGTTCAATCATTTCCAGTCCAACTCTCTGTGACTTTATAGTGATTTGCCAATTCCTTCTCCAACTCATTTTTACAGATGGGGTTTCTTAGGCAAACAGAGTTAAGCGACTTGTCCAGAGTCATAGAGCTAGTAAGTATCTGAGGACAGATTTGAACTCACAAAGAGAAGTCTTCCTGATTCTTGGCCCACCACTCCATCTACTTGTACCATCCAGCTGCCCTTAAATAAAGCATTGCCCAAGGATAATTATGAACTAGTCCAAATTACACGGGGAGTCAGTAGGATAGGTTTTGTACTCCAACACCAATCTTCTATTTCTAAACCCAGCATTAATATTATCAAGTCATTGCTTTTGAGCAGGAAGGGATTCTCTCTGCTTTCTTATAATTGAGCAAAGTGAGATCCATTGTGTTAAATGACTCTTCCAAGGTCATACTAGCAGTCAATGTTAGAATTTGAACCTAGTTTCTCCGATTCCAATCCTACACCTATTCCACAGCAACACTGCCTTCCCTATAATTCTTTCAACCCATCCTACAAGTTAATCTTCTACAAAAATATGTGAACACAAATTTTTTCCTTTTCATATATTTTCTTTTTCCTAGAGGAGATTGTTTAACTTTAGGGTAGGTATTTTTAAAACTTAAATGCTACTTCTCTGTATTTCTTAAAGTATTTTATTCCATTCTATTTACTTACTCAAAAAGAAAAAAAAAAGAAAAAGAAAAAACAAATGCCATACCCATTTGCTAAAGAAAAAAGGGTGTGGCCACAATTTAAACCTCATTAATTTATGCAGTGGAAATGAATGACAGCACTAGTATTATATACCAAGAAAACAGCATTCAACTTCAATTGGAGGCCAAAAAAGGAGAAATTCTATTCTTACTCTGCCAAGCTCTATTTGCAAAAGCAAGTGTTTTTTTTTTTTTCAAGGCAGGCATTACCCTGTGACCCTCCCCCCCTCCAAAAAAAATGAGTAAGCTAGGAGAGTCCAGCAGCAGAGAGTACAAAGGATTCCAGATCCCTGCACAGAAAATTCCCTGCCATCACCCATCTCTGCAAGTGATATGAAATAAATTGAATCAAATCCAAAGGCCAAGGGCATAAATTAAGAGAAAGCCCATTGCTCCCCAAAAACTTGTGGTTCTTAAAATATGAAAAAACTAATTCCTCTCTGCAAGTTATCTTCTCTCTAAGGCTGAGCTAAGTCTGCATCCTTCCCTTCCCAGATTGAGTCTTTTGTGAAGGCCAGTTAGGTCATTTTTTGCTTCAATGCTTACCTATACAGTAATGACTGAATGGATATTGCCTCAAACAAATGGAGACTTGAGGATTTTAAAAAAGGTCAAGGCCTCTCACTGTATCCGGGACCATCACCAGTCATTCAGAGCTTGTCTTGACACTGGGCTACAATGACTGGAGGCGAGAGTGAGACTGAGGACTTGACAAAGCTCTGTTTCACTTAAACCCAATCCACTTGCAAGTCAAGACATCAACCTCATGATGTCATTGGTTCTCTTTAAGAATAAAAGATTAACAACAACAATAGCAACAACAACATTGAGAATGAAGGATGAACAACAAGAAATTTATGTTTATATGATATAGCCATTTCATTTTATGGTCACAACTAACAAACATAATTGAGAGTGAATTAATTTGATCATAGTAGCTATGGTAAGGAAAATGAAATTAATGTGAAGAAATGTCAGTTTTTGTTTTGAGAGGAAAAGGAACATTGGATCCTTGGACCCAAGTAATCAGAGTACTAACAGGACTTTCATGGGTTAGTTAATTTTCTTTTGTCAGCAATCTAGGAGATCCAAAGGAAGGGCATTTTCTCAACTGAATACTTCTCTGGAATTTATCACCTTTCTGTAAATTTTTATTTAGCAATTAAAATATAGATCTAAATATGTCAGTCCTCCCCCCACACATACACCAAAGTTCCAAGAGCAGCATCTTTCTTTTTTAAAAATTAGCCTTTTATTTTCAAAATACATGCAAAAATAGTTTTCAACTTTTACCCTCACAAAACTTTGTGTTCCAAATTTTTCTCCTTTTCTTCCCCTATCTCTCTCCCCTATACAGCAAGTAAACCAATATAGTTTAAACAGGTACAATTCTTTTTTTATTATTAAAGCTTTTTATAACATATATATATAACATATGTATAACATATGTATGGGTAGTTCCTCAGCATTGATCTTTACAAAGCTTTCCATTACAAATTTTACCCCCAGTCCCCTCCCCTCCCCTAGAGGGCAGGAAGTCCACTACACGTTAATAATGTTAAAATACTTGACAAGTTGTGCAAGAAAAATCCTATTTACAAGACAAAAAAGAAAATCTGAGAAGGGAAAGAGAATGCAAGCAAACATCAATAGAGAGCACAAAAATGTTACGTTGTGGTCCACATTTCATATCCCTCTCTCTGGGTGTATATGGCTTTCTTCACTGAACGATTGGAACTGGTTTGAGACAATTCTTTGTTGCAGAGAGCCATGTCCATCAGAGTTGATCATCATGTATTATTGTTGTTGCTGTGCATGATGATCTCCTGGTTCTGCTCGTTTCACTCAGCATCAGTTCATGTAAGTCTCTCCAGGCCTCTCTGAAATCGTCCTGCTGGTCGTTTCTTACAGAGCAATAATATTACATAACATTCATATACCATAATTTATGCAGCCATTCTCCAATTGATGGGTATCCATTCAGTTTCCAGTTTCTAGCCACTACAAAAAGGGCTGCCACAAACATTCTTGCACATGTGGGTCCCTTTCCCTCCTCTAAGATCTCTTTGGGATATAGGCCCAGTAGAAACACTGCTGGGTCAAAGGGTATGCAGAGTTTGATAACTTTTTGAGCATACCTCCAAATTGCTCTCCAGAATGATTGGATCCGTTCACAGTTCCACCAACAATGTATTAGAGTCCCAGCTTTCCCACATCCCCTCCAGCATTCATCGTTATCTTTTCCTGTCATTTTAGCCAATCTGACAGGTGTGTAGTGGTACCTCAGAGTTGTCTTAATTTGCATTTCTCTGATCAATAGTGATTTGGAGCACCTTTTCATATGACTAGAGATGGTTTTAATTTCATCATCTGAAAATTGTCTGTTCATATCCCTTGACCATTAATCTATTGGAGAGTGGCTTGAATTCTTATATATTGAGACAATTCTCTATATATTTTAGAAATGAGGCCTTTATCAGAACCATTAAATGTAAAGATGATTTCCCAATTTGATGCTTCCCTCCTAATCTTGTCTGCATTAGTTTTATTTGTACAGAAACTTTTTAACTTAATATAATCAAAATTATCTATCTGGTGTTCAATTAGGAGTTCCAGATCTTCTTTGGACATAAGTTTATTCCATCTCCACAGGTCTGAGAGGTAAACTATACTACATTCCTTTAATTTGCTTACAACATCACTCTTTATATCTAGATCATGAACCCATTGAGATCTTATCTTGGTATGTGGTGTTAGGTATGGGTCAAGGCCTAATTTCTTCCACACTAGTTTCCAATTTTCCCAGCAGTTTTTGCTGAATAGTGAGTACTTATCCCAAAAGCTGGGGTCTTTGGGTTTATCAAACACTAAATTGCTGAAGTTATTGCCTAGATTGTCCTGATACCCTATCCTATGCCACTGATCGACTGCTCTATTTCTCAGCCAGTACCAAATGGTTTTGATGACTGCTTCTTTATAATATAGTTTTAGATCTGGTACAGCAAGGCCACCTTCATCTGCCTTTTTTTTTCATTAATTCCCTTGAAATTCTTGACCTTTTGTTCTTCCAAATGAATTTTGCTACTATTTTTTCTAGATCTGTAAAATAATTGCTTGGGAGTTTGATTGGTATGGCACTAAATAAGTAGATTAGTTTGGGTAGTATTGTCATTAGGTGCAATTCTTTTAAAGATATTCCCACATTTATCATACTGCACAAAAAATATCAGATCACAAAGGAAAATAAGCAAGCAAACAAGAACAAAAAAGTCAAAATATTATGTTGTGATCCACATTCAGTCCCCATATTTTCTTTCTGGATACAGATGGCTCTCCCCATCACAAGTCTGTTGGAATTGGCCTGAATCACCTCATTGTTGAAAAGGGCCAAGTCCATCACAGTTGATCCTTACATAGTCCTGTTGTTGCTTTGCACAATGTTATCTTCATTCTACTCACTTCACTTAGTATCAGTTTATGTAAGTTTTTCCAGGCCCTTCTGAAAACATCCTGCTAATCATTTCTATAGGACAATAATATTCTATTATATTCATATGTAATAACTAATTCAGCCATTCCCCAACTGATGGGCATCCACTCAGTTTCCAGTTCCTTATCATTACAAAAATGGCTGTTACATTTTTTTGCACATGTCCTTTCCCCTTTTTTATTATCTCTTTGGTATACAGACCCAGTAGAGACATTGCTGGATCAAAAGGTATGAACAGTTTGATAATCCTTTGAGAATAGTTCCAAATTGAAGGCAACATCTTTCAAGTCAAAATCTCTGATTTCTTAGGGAACAATATCATATCACATAGAGAGCAGGTCCTATGGGGCAGTGAAAAAATCCAGAGAGTTCTGTCCTGGATTACATCAGCATCAACTTTGTTCTCAGATTATATCTAAACCCACCCACTTGGAAACAACTAAAGGATCTTAAAAAGGCATTGAAAAACTTGCTTAAAATGATAAAGAGTGAGGGAAGCAGAATCAAGAAAACACTGTGTAAAGTAACAGCAATACTGTTTTAAGAATGACTTTGAGCAACTTAATCATTTTGATTAAATACACAAGGAATAAGGAATTTGTAGCTGTTACCAGTAGAACTTTTCCCCAATCTCCCAATTACATTTATGGCTCTACCAAGTCCACTACCCACTCCCTCTCTCTTAAACAAGATCCTTTTAAATCATTATTAATATTTCTGTCCTTGAAAGAATTATTTTCTAATGTGCTGCTTTCAACATACTATTTCAGTGGAATCAATTGTTTATTTTTACTCATTCTAAGGCAATCCTTGCTACAGATCTACTTTTTAGAAATAATAATAATAACTTGGCACAGTTTGAAGAGCATTTTCATATAATTTGTCCTATTTGATTCTTAAAATCTGAATAAATGCTCAAAAGATCATAGGTAACTAGAGAGTATAGTGAAGAGAGAATTCAAAGCAGCATCAGGAAGACCTGAATTCAAATTCTACTCCCATACAATTATCAGTTGTGTGACATTGGGCAAGTACTTTCTCTCTCTGAATGGCATTTTTAAATTAAGGTAATTGAACTAATTAATAGCTGAAGTCCCTTTCAGCTCTAAATTTTTGTTCTGGTGATGTTTATGGATATTTTAAAGAAGAATATATAAAAGAAGTCATAAAGACAAATTGCAGACTAGACTGGAGCTATTTGGTAGGTTAAGCAGCTGGAGGAATATTGTTCTTTTATGAAGGAAGCCTTTCTTTAGACATTGCCTTTAAGGTTGAAAGGAATGGAAGGATCTCTACTCCTCTTGTGATAACTGAGGAATCTATGCTAGCAAGATAAAAAAAGAGAAATGTGTCAACTAATTTAGTAACAATTTAGTTTCCCAAGCAAGTCCATCCTCTTATTTTCAGATCATCTCTAAATTAAATCCTGTTCTACCTAGATTCTTGGGTTAGGTGATTCTAGTCTTCCATTCATGGAGGATGTGAGCCCACTGGAGGAACAAGATACTTTGAAAAAATGGGAAGGGGAGATGGAATTAGAGAGCAAGGCACATCCTTTCAAACACAATGCAATTGTCATCTCTTCAAAGAACTCTGTTCCACACCAGCATGCAACACTTTGCTTTGGAAAGAGGAAGAGACCAAGCATTTATTAAGTGCTTACTATGTGTCAGATACTGTGCTAAGAACTTTAAAATATAATATCCTTCAATAATGATCCTCACAACAACTCTGGGAGATAGGTGCTATCATTACTTCTAGATGAGAAAACTGCAGATAGTTTATGTGATTGGCCAGATTTGACCTCAAACCCTCCTGACTCCAGGTCCAGTGGTCTGTCCACTGCTCTACATAGTGGTCTACAACTTTAGCTCTAGATGCTTTGTAACTCTAATTGGAGAAGTGGCATGAAAGAATGGCAAAAATGATGAATTTGGAGGACATGAGTTCAAATTCTGACTCCACTATGAACTATCTGTGTGACCTTGATAAGCCACTGCATATGTTTGTTTGAGTTTTGATTTCTAACTTTTGAAAATCTCTTCTCACTCTACACTCAAATTATTCCGCAATTTCTTGTCCCTTTACTGGACTATAAGACTACACTGTGTATTCCCCAACTATTCATCACAGGACTTTATAGTCATATAGTCCTACCTTAGTTCTATGATCCTATTGGAATCAAGATTTGTGTTCAAATTCTACCTGGTGACTATCTTCCTCTTTCTGAATTCCATTTAAGTGTGTTCTCTCTCTAACCTAACCCTTACCCAAGCATTTGCCATTGCTTTAAGCCTGCCTCTCTGAGCCCTCATGCTATTCTACCACAATATCTTCTTGCTAATGTGTATCTCCTCATTTTCCTTTCAGAATTACCCTACAAAGATCAATTTCACTTCAGGACCTCAGATGCTGATACATTCTGATAATATTAATGGGAGAGAAATAGGGGGACAAGTGACATATTTGTGTTTTAACAGTTGCCCCTATTTTTTATTAAAACTTTTTTTTATTTTCAAAACATATGCATGGATAATTTTTCAACATTGACCCTTGCAAAACCTTATGTTCCAATTTTCTCCCCTTCCCCTCATCTTCTCCCCCAGATGTCAAGTATTCCAATATATGTTAAACATGTTAAAAATATATGTTAAATTCAATATATGCACATATTTATACAATTATCTTGCTGCACAAGAAAAATCAGATCAAAAAGGGAAAAAATGAGAAAGAAACAAAATGCAAGCAAACAGCAACAAAAAGAATAAAAACACTATGTTGTGATCCACACTCAGTTCCCACAATCCTCTCTCTGGGTGTAAATGGTTCTCTTCATCACAAGATCATTAGAACTGCCTCAATCATCTCATTGCAGAAAAGAGCCAACTCCATCAGAATTGATCATTGTATAATCTTCTTGTTGCCATATACAATGATCTCCTGGTTCTTCTCATTTCATTTAGCATCAGTTCATGTAAGTCTCTCCAGGCTTCTTGAAATCATCCTGCTGATTATTTCTTATGGAACAATAATGCTCTATTATATTTATATATCATAACTAAATCAACCATTCTCCAACTGATGGGCATCCAGTTTCTCAGTTTCCAGTTTCTAGACACTACAAAAAGGGCTGCCACAAACATTTTGCATATGTGAATCCTTTTCCCTCCTTTAAGATCTCTTTGGGATATAATTCCAGTAGAAACACTGCTGGATCAAAGGATATGCATAATTTGATAGCATAGTTCCAAATTGCTCTCCAGAATGGCTGGATCAGTTCACAACTCCACCAATAATGTATTAGTGTCCCAGTTTTCTCACATCTCCTCCAACACTCATTATCTTTTCCTGTCATCTTAGCCAATCTGACAGGTATATAGTGGTTACCTCAGAATTGTCTTAATTTGCATTTCTCTAGTCAATAGTGATTTAGAGCACCTTTTCATATGCCTAGAAATGGTTCCTAAAAATTGTCTATTCATATCCTTTGACAACTTATCAATTGGAGAATAGTTGTCCCTATTTTTGTTGCCTAACCTGAAGAAGGAAAAATAATAGGGGAAAGATAGAAAACATCCTTCAGTTTCCTCCCACAAACAGGTGCTACCCTGCCATTCTACTTTATGCTACCTTCCATTAACTACTCTCCATACACTGGATTGATGTGCTCCCTGAATTTTCCCATCTCTGTTCATTTTTCTTCTTTTAGATTCGGTGCCTTCAACATCTCCTCTCTTTGTCAGATCCCTTAAAGCCTCTTTCCCATCTTCTTCCACCTTTTTCATGAAGTCTTCTCCAATTGAGTTAGTAACAATAGTTAGTAACAGTGTTTTCACTGACAGCACATAGTAGGCTGTTCTGCACCTCTCTCATTCATTTATCATTTTGTGTTACAGTTTTGTTTTTTATGTATCATATTCTCAACCACACTTTAAGCCAACTTAAGGAAAAGATTGTGGTTTATATAAGCTTTATTTATCCCCTGCCCATGCCTCATGCAGTACTTCATGAACACAGCAAATGTTGAATTGAATTGCACATCACATCACATCACATCCTTATTGTTGTTGTTGAATAGTTTCAACTGTGTCCAACTCTTCTGACTCCAGTGCAGGGTCTTCATCAAATCTAACTGAATAGTCTCTACATTAGCAGGCAATGGGTATGTGAATATATGTATGAAAGTAATAGCTATAGATTTATAAATTTTGCATTGAAAGATACCCTAAGGGGAATAAAATCCAACCCTTTTATTTTATAGGAAATTTTAAAGGAAATCAACATTTAGAGGTGAATTTCCTTTTCCAAACTCATACAGATAGTAATTATCAAAGGTAGGAATGCTTTTTTAGTGCTCAAACTAACATGCATTAGTCCAGGGTCCCAAGCTGGATGATAATGAGGAGGTTTTAATTTCTTCAGTAAAATGTTCATGAAGCCTAAAGGAAAAAAAAATAGAACATGGGTCTCTTATAAAAAGAACATACCATAGATAGGAGTCAGTTCTATGATTTCCCTGCAATAAGGAACTCCCTCTACCTGAATAGGTATGGAAAACTAAACAGTCTAAAGTATTGATGTTCAAGGTCACAAAACCAGTATGTAGGAGAATTAAGATATGAATCCAGGACTTCCTGATTCTAAGAACAGCTCGATTCATTTGGATATATTGTTCCTTATACCATTAAGAAGAGGTAAACACATATACACACACACATACACACACACTCTTGCCCCTCAGAAAGGAGATTGTGAAATACTGCAATGCATGACTGGAATTGTTAAAGTTCAATTCAGGTATCACACCTGAAGAAACAAACTGGGCTATCCTGTGAGGCTGCCAGTGTTAGTACAGAGAGCATTGAACTGGGAGATTGAAAATGTTGATCTGCTATTAACTGCCTTTTTGGCCTTGGATATTTCAGTTTAATTTAACTTTTGACTCAACAAACAAATCATTTCATGACTCTGACACCCAGTCTCATCTTCTGCAAAGGAAGGCAGATGAATTCAAATGAGTTCTAAAGACTCTTCAGCTTTAAGAAAAGTCTATGTTTTTGGAATTTGACCATGAGACCCAGAAGCTGAAACTCCCTCTAACTACCCTTCTCACCTCCAGAGCTTTTTATGTTTTGGTTTCCTTCTTTCTTCACCATAGTCCTAAAACAGAGCAATTTATAATTTATTCTCTCTGCCAAATACTTCCATAGACTATATTGTTGTTCATATATGTCATTTTCAGTCATATATGATTCTTCATGCCCATATTTAGGGTTTTCTTGGCAAAGGTACTGGAGTAGTTTGCCATTTCCTTCTCTAGCTCATCTTATAGGTGAAGAAACTGGGGCAAACAGGATGAAGTGACTTGCTCAGGCTTATAAAACTAGTAAATGTCTGGTTCTGAATTTTAACTCAGAACAATAAGTCTTCCTAACTCTAGGTCCAGCACTCTGTGGTGCCTCCTAGCTTCCCCTTCCATAGACCATAGTCAACATATTAATCCTGACTCTGGTACTGGTTATATCATCTGGGCCAAATCACTTTAATTCTCTGGACTTCCAAGATTCTTAAACTTTAAATAAAGATGAACCCTAAAATGATGTCTAAAGATCTTTCAGCTTTAACTTGTAAAACTCATTTGTGTTTGACATAGATCAAAGGACCCTTAGAATTGAACAAAAATAATCTCCTTTTAATAATGCAAAATAGCAGAAAGGGAAGAGATCATTCTTTGACATGGTATAACAACTAAGTAGCAAGATTGGGACTTAAATTCAGATCTTCAGATCCTAAATCCAGTACTCTTAACTATTATACTGAGCTGATTTACCATATTGCCTTCTTTTTCAGTCTTTGATCCATTTTTGTTGTTGCATGGTCATTTCAGTGTCATTTCAGTCATGTACAACTCTTTGTGACACTATTTGGAATTTTCTTGACAAAGATACTAGTGTGGCTTGCCATATCCTTTTCCCCCTCAATTTTTGCATATGAGAAAATTGTGGGGAAACAGGGTAAAGAGACTCACTCAGGATCACATAGTAAGTGTTTGAAGCCGATTCAAAGATTTGAATCTTTCTGAATCTGAGCCCAGCACTCTATCTACCATGCTATCTAGCTGCACCCCCCCCCCTTTGGTGCACACTGACAGTTAAAAGATTGGTATAATGCAGTGGTGTCAAACTCATATAGAAACAAGGGTCACTAAATTATACATAAGGATTCCTGTAAGCTACATATTGCCTTGGAAAACCACATATTACTCTCATCTATGTTTTATTATATTTTTATTTTAGTTTGTAAATATTTTCAAACTACATTTTAATCTGGTTCAGGTTGTACTGTGTAGTGTTGAGGATGACATGCAACCCACAAGCCATATATTTGATACCCGTGGTTTAAGTTAAAGGAATAGGACTGTACCTATGATTTCATTACCAGAGGGAACTCCCAAATGAGAAGCCCTACCAATGCAGATCAGAATCTTCTTTGCAATTTATAAACTAAAGGCAACTAAATGGTGCAGTAGCTAACTCACTGGACCGGGAATCAAGAAGAATTGAGGTCAAATCTTGCCTTCAATATTTACTAGTCATATAACCCTGGAGAAAATTACTTAATCTCTCTGCCTGACTTAATTTCTTCATATATCAAGTGAGCATAATAATACCACCTACCTTACAGAATTGTTGTAAAGATCAGAGTATTATTTTTAAAATCACTTTGAAAATTTTAAAGAAAACTTTAAAGATATCAATGCTAGTTATTATTATTACCTAAAATGTTAAAAAATCAAGTCACATTCCCAGATTTACATTGTTGTTATTTGTCCTTCATTTTTAAGAGGACCAATGACATCACAGGGTGATGTTTTGACTTACAAGTGAATGGGTAAATAAGGCAGACTTGCATGAAGTTTTCAACCTCTCACTCTCTTCTAGAATCAACAAAATTTAATGGCAAAACAAAAGTCAAGACATTCCTTTAACTCAACAGTTTTGAGTTAAAGTGGCTACACTGAGCATGCTATGGTTTCTTGGAAGCACAGGTGAAAGTTGGGTGAAAGGTGGACATCAAAGATTGATGAGCAGTCCTGAACAGGGCTCAGCAAGCCCTCGAATCAGATAAGTCCCAGATTTAATATGGAAAGGTATGTGAATATGTATATGATTATTATTGCAAATAATAGCTGTGAAAAATAAATGATCCAAGTGGTAATATCTTACAAATAAAAAGATATTTTTGGTGTTGATGATAGTGATGATGATGATGATATATTGACCACCCCCCACCAAAAAAGCAAAGACTTTCAGATTCTTATCCCCGTTCTAGAGAGCTTATAGCTTAAATAGAACTCTCAAGTCAAGGAAATGGAAAGGAAGAAGACATTTATAAAGCACCTTGTATCTAGCCACTGTATTAGGTACTTTAAAACCAAGGACTGTAAGAAAAGGATATGAGTTAAAATTTTCTAATGGGCCCATTCTTGACCATTTTTGGATACTTACTTATGAGCCAAGTTGTTCTTAAAAATTTGGATTGTATGGGATATTCAGAAAGGACTAGCACCTCTGATGTGATGGCAGCTTGTTGAGCCCTTTTCAGGGATGCTCATCTATCTTTGATATCCACCTTTCACCCAACTCTCATTTGTGGTTTCAAGAAGCTCTAACTTGCATGGTATTCATACTCTGGTAAGATGATCTAGATCAGACAGGCTAAACCAATTTGAGGGTTACTGACAAGCTTCAAAAAGATTGATAAGTTAGGAGAATATTTACTCCAAGTATATGAAGACTTCCCACAGTGGACAGATGGGAACAATTTGTTCCAACAGCCATGAAGGCAGCTAAAGTATTGAATCAGGTGCTGTGGAGTGCTTTCAGCTTCATCAGACATTAAAGATGCTGAGATTATCCCCTGCATTCTGACCTATTGCCAGTAATCTTGACTTTTGTCTCTTCACTGGACTTTAATGACTAGAGGAAAGAGCAAGATTAATGTTTTTGTGCAACTCTACCTCACTTAAATTCAATTACTGTACAAATCAAAACAGTACCCCATCATGCCATTGGACCTCTTCAAAAATAAGGAGGAACAACTTAACAATTTGGAATCTTTCAACACCATAAGTTTAAATAATTTCCTAAACTTGCCATAATAGATTCTTACAGGCCTGGAAAGCTATAATGGATCCTGGTCTGAGCCTGCTTAAACAACAACTTCTAATCAGATGGAAATTCTATATCTAGCCCTTTAACTGCCAGTAGCACTTTTCCCAGTGTTTAAAGAATTAAACAGTGTTTGAATTCCTATCATGATGCCTTCTCATAAAATGGGACTGGAGGATTTTTTAGTTTGCAATGTTCTTTCTTGGCACTCCCTCCCAAAGACAACAAATTCAGGCTTATTCCAGGTGGCAAGAATTCCTAGTCCTTCTGAGCACTAGAAGCTATCTGTCTTGTCTTTGGGTCAGATCATTGCTTTGTCTACTGTCTTTAGAAAAAAAAATGTAGCACTGTTGGACATCATAAATATAACAAATTCAGAGAATCCTAAGAGAATATGTATGAATTGACGCAGAATAAAATGAGCAGAACCAAAGGTTCATAATAATTGTACTTATAGTCCCTGCTACTGGGGAGAATGAGAGTTGTGGATAACTTGAGTTTAAACAATCTGAGCTGTTTTAGGACTAAAGCCAATTAGGTCACTGCATTGATATGGTACCAAGATAGAGAATTACCAGGCTGTTTAAGCAGAATCAAACTGCAAGAAGATTCTATGGTGATCAGCAATGGGATAAGGCCAGTGATTTGCTGCTGCATACACAGTTTGATCAAGATGGATCCAGTCTCAAGAGAAAAAAATCTATTGCAGGGGACAGCTAGGGGGTACAGTGGATAGAACACCAGCCCTGAGGTCAGAAGGACCTAAGTTCAAATCTGGTCTCAGACACTTAACACTTCCTAGCTGTGTGACCCTGGGCAAGTTACTTAACTCCAATTGCCTCAGCAAAAAAAAAAAAAAAATCTATTGCAGTGAGCAGTCATGATGTATAATTCTGAAAATGACATATGCCATTTACTTCCTGGATTAGAAGCATTTGTATCAAATATACATTCTTTCAGTCATGGGAAGCTAAATAGTTCAGTAGATAGAGTCCAGGGCCTAGAGTGAGGAAGACCTGAGTTAAGATCTGACTTCAGACACTTATTAGATGTAGGATCCAGAACAAATCACTTAACCTGTCTGCTTTGGTTTCATCATCTGTAAAATGAAAATAATAATAATAATAGCATCTATCTCCCAGGGTTGTTGTGAGTCTCAAACTATATATATATATAAAATGCTTAGTTCAGTGCCAGACACATAGTAAACATTTAAAAATATTTATTTGCTTTATAGCTAATGTGTAATTTATTTTACTCAATTATATTTACTTGTTTCCGTTGAAGGGTTTAAGGAAAGGAGGAAAATTGAGTTAATAGGAGAGAGAAGAAGGAAGGAGGAGGGAGGAGAAAGGAGAGAGGAGTGCAGAGGGAGGAGGGAGAGGGAGAGAGAGAGGGAAGAGGGAGAAGGAAGAGAAGAGAAGAAGAAGGAAGAAGGAGAAGAAGAAAGAGAAAGTGAGAAAAGAAGAAAGAAAGTGCGAGAGAAAGAGAAAGTGAGAGAAAAATAAAGGAAAGACAAAAAAGAAAGAGGAAGGGAGGAAGGGAAGAAAGGAGAGAGAGAGACATGGAGGGAGGGAAGCAGGGAGGCAAGGAGGCAGAGCATCAAGAAAATTTTGAAAAAAAATATATGGAAGAAAACAAAAAAGTTAAGAAGTAGTGAAATAAAACCGAGAAATTTTGTTTTTAATAATTACCAGCTAGTAAAGAATTGGAAACTGAAGGAATGCCCATCAATTGGGGAATAGCTAAACAAGTTGTGGTACATGATTGTAAATGAATATTATTGTGCTATATCATGAACTGATACAAAGTGAAGTAAACAGAGCCAGGAGAATATTGTACACAGTAACAGCAAAATTATATAATGGTCAAGTATGAGTGACTTAGCTATTCTCAGCAATACAGTGATCCAAGACATACACAGTTTGATCCAAGACTGAAGGAATTATGATGAAAAATGTTATTCATCTCCAGAGAAAGAAGTCATGAAGTCTTAATGAATATTGAAGCATACTTTTAAAAAAGTTTTTTATTCTTAAGTTTTTTGGTCTATATGCTCTCTTGCAACATGGCTAATATGGAAATGTTTTGCATAACTACACATATATAATCTATATCAAAGTGCTTGCTTTCTCAGGGAAGAGAGAGAGGGGAAAAAATGGAAGTGAAATAAATACTAATGGCAAAATTTTTCTTTACATGAAATTGAGAAAAAAACAAGAATAAAATGCTTAAAATAATAATGATAATAACCTGCATTTCTACAGGGTATTAAGTGTTTAAAAATACAAATATTACCTCATTTGAACCTCACAATAACCCTGAAATATAATCATTTCCATTTTACAAATGAAGAAACAGACAGAGATTAAGTGGTATGCCCAGGATCATACAGTGAATAAATATCTGAGGCGACATTTGAACTTATTTGTTCTCCAGGTTTAGCACTCTATCCAGTGTACTATCTAGCTGCCATGGTATTTTACAATGGTAAACTTAATATGTACTTTGAAAGAAATTCATGGTTTCATATATAATTCTTTTTTTGCTGTTGCTTGCGTCCTGAAATCTTCATATTTTTAAGTTTATATTAAAGAATATTTTTAAAAACAATGTATCCTGCCTCATAGTCTAACTCTCTCATTCTGATCCCCATTAGCTAGGACTATAAGAGCAAAGCATCTGGTAGATACAGAATCTCTCTTGGTAGCAAAGCCTATTAGAAGCTCTGCTTTTCAGCATCAGTTATCATGCTGAGTAATAGAAAAACAATAGACAGCAGAGATCATTCCATTGGCTCAGTAACTACAGCTAGCACTGGCAGTGGTAATGGACAGAAGTGGAATGGATAGAAAAGAGCAGTTGGGGAAAACCAATTAAATCACAGGTCACATATTCAGCCTGAGAATGCATTAAAACCCTAGAATGTCAGAGCTAGCAGTGATCTTAGCATCCAACCTCTCCATTTCATAAGAAAGTGTACAACATGCCCAAAGTTAAATACCTAGTTAGTCACAAAACAAGGATAACAATCTGTATCCCCTGGCTCTAAGACTCTTTCCACTATATCATGTCTTTTCTCCATTAAAAGGCCTGGTGCTGTCAATTAGGTCCCTGGGGAAGAATGCAGAAGGGAGCTTTGACACAGTCTATTAAAGTGTGTAGCTTGTTATTGTTCAGTCATTTCATGATCCCATTTGGGGTTTTCTTGGCAAAGATACTGAAATGATTTGCCATTTTCTTCCCTGGCTCATTTTACAGATAGGGAAACTGAGGTAAACAGAATGAAGTGACTTTCTAATAAGTGCCTGAAGCCAGATTTGAACTCACAAAGATAAGTTTTCTGACTTCAACCCCAGCATGCTATCCATTATGACAGCCTATTGAGGTTTACAGAATCCCCAAAAGCAGTCTTTTTGGGTATCTATATTTTAGGTACTGATGAAAATTATATTTGCTTAGGTATTATATGTCCATTCTACCTTCTTTGGTACTAAATGCTGAGCTAGATTTTTTTTTTGGCCTTTTGAAGAGCCCTTCAACAAAACAAAAGTACAAAAAAGTTGCTAAAACAGAACTAAAAAACTCAGTACCCACCTAGAATAAAATGGTGCTTTCTGAATATCTGAGCTTACATGGATAGAACAAAAGTAGAAATAACAGAAAAGTTTAAGAGACAAGTAAGTCTGGAGTATTTATAAACAAACAAACAAATGAACAAATAATCAAACAAATAAATAACTGACTCAGAATCAAGTGTCTTAGATTAAATTCTTATGGAATCACCTAAATAGAGTGGAATGAACAGAAGCAGAATCTTCTAGCTTTTTTATAAATATTTCAGCAACAATGAAAAGAACACCAGTTCAAGAAATAATAATTTTTTTAAAAATCCAAGGAGATCCTACAGTTAAAGCTTTTTCTCAGTTTAGGTCCAAGAGATTGAAAGAAGCCTCTAGGAAGAGGCTGACAGAAAAAAACCATATGAAGCATTCAGCTCCCCAAAGCCTACATTAAAAAACAGAGGAACCAGGAACAAACTAAAGAAATCTGGATCTCTCCACTGCTTCTTCTACCACCTACAGCTCTGAACCAGAGGGAGAAAGATGGAAGTCTAGACCAAAGTCTACCCAAGAATTTCTGTAGCCTGCAGCCATGTCATTCTGACTTTAGTCTAGGTTGTAGGAGACTGTGGATCTCAGATTAGGAGAGCAATGATCAGATTATACTCTGAACCAGGTCACCCTGATGCAATATATTGTCTGGAGACACTTCTGAGGACCTTGAAAAGCACAATGCTCATTACTCAGTCCCCAGATACCACAGATTATTATCATCATTGCTTTCAGAAGTGTGCCAGCTTTCACACACACACACACACACACACACACACACACACACACACCCCTCCCCCACCTCCAACACAGTTACTATTCAGAAGGTTTGGCTAGAGAGGAGGGAGGGAGAGAAAGAGGAGGGAGGGAGAGAGTGAAAAGGGAGGGAGAGAGAGAGGAGGGAGAAAGAGAGGAGGGAGGGAGAGAGAGGAGGGAGGAAGGAGGGGGAAGGGAGGAAGAAGGAGGGGAAAGGGAGGGGAGAAAAGAAAGAACAATGATAATACAGCTACTCCTTTCACATCATTACTTTCCCCATCACAGTTTTGCTATATCAGGGGATGGCATAAAAAAATTTAAATGGGAATTTTGGGGGAGTTTTGAAGAACTTGCATATGACACAGGAAGGCCAATAGATAACAGAAAAAGTTTAGAAACTTAGGAATGCATAAAATATGTATAATCTTGCATAATATCAATATATTTTAGCTTTTAACACCAAAACAATTCAGACTTCTTCTCTGGTAAGAAGGGAGGACCAAAAAAAATTTGCAGCATTATACCTTTAACTCTCTTGTTATGGAAGGGATAGATGTAATGAAATATTATGGAACCAAGGAAAATAGTAATTCTATATCATGTATAAATAAAAAGCTCCAAGAAAACCACCAATATGCCACAAACTGTCTTAGATATTATGGCATAAAAATTTTAAATGATACCATAAAAGAGAGATCTCTAAAGAAAAGAATGAGAAAAGAAATTGTATTTCTGTGGGAAATAATTAGATGGGAAATAAACGCCTAAGTATAGAAGGTACAAAACTTTACTCAGTAAACTGACTCCTAGAAAATTAGATTGGACCACACAGAGATCAATGACTCCATGAGATAATATATAATACTAAACAAAAAGAAAAAGATTGAAAAAGAAGAAGATATAAGGTATCTTCTATGAGAAACATCTAACTTGGAAAACTGGTCAAGGAAAGAAAATTCAAAAATCATTGGACTACCTGAAAACCTTAACCATAAAAATAACCTATTTACCATTTTTCTAAAAATCATGAATAAAAACCATTCAGACTTATTAAAACCAGGAGGCAAAGTGAAAATAGAAACAACCGACTAGTTACCTCCTCAAAGAAACCCCCAAAATTAAAATACATAGCAACATCATAACCAAAACTTGGTTTCCAGATAAAACTAAAAAATACTGTAAGAAACCAGGGCCAGGGGAGGGGGGAGGGGGGAGAAGAAGGGGGAAGATTTTAGGTAGCAAAAAGCCACAGTAAGGATCAAAAAAAAAAAAAGTCCTGTCACACTATTATAAAAGAGAGGAATTCTTAAAATACAAAATTTCAGAAGGCAAAATATAAAATCAAGAAGATAGACAAGAATTATTTACATGGCAAAACTGAAAATAATCTTATTGTGGAACCAGGTAGAACCTTGTATAAAATAAAGAATTTTCAAGCACTACTGATGCATTAGTTGAGTAGATACTTTGAAATGCAAGTCTTAGAGTCAAGAGAAGCATTGAAAAGTAATTACATCTGACAAATTAGAAAGGTAAAGTATTTACATTGTAATAGGAAGAGAAGAAATAAATTTCTCCTCAGAACCCTAATATCTTCAGTCATAAAGGTCAAAGAGGGAGTAATTGAGATGGATGGCCTGGGATCCTTGGTTATATTTTGATGACCTTGGGAGAAAAAATAAAAAGGAAGAAAAAATGGAATACTCAGGAAGAAAGAAGAGGAAAGGGATGGAATTTACTATCTCATAACAACAGTATGAGAGAAGACTATGCAAACTTGGAGCAAGGAATGGGGAGAACTAGCTATGTATAAGCCTTGCTTTCTCATCTCTACTCTCAAAGGAAAGGTGAATACACACACACACAGACAGATAGATAAACAGACAGACAGAGACAGTGATAGAGGGAGGGAGGAAGGGAAAGGGAGGGAGGGAAAAGGAAAGAGAAAAAGAGGGAGGGAGGGAGGGAGGGAGGGAGGGAGGGAGGAGGAAGGAAGTTTTAGTGTAGAAATATAACTAACATCTTCGAATATCTGATCATTGCAGTGTCATTTTCAGAGCCAGTGATAAAAGTATGCTATGAACCTCCAGAAAGAAAAAGAATGTATTCAAAGTATAAAATGAGACATGTATTTTTGGATACAACAAATGCATGGATTTATTTTGTTTGATTAGTCTATTTGCTACACAGATTGGTTTTCTGTTGTTGTTGTTTCCATTGAGGAAATAGTATTTGCAGAAAGGAGAGAAAGGAAGAAGAGGAGGAGGAAGAGGAGTAGGAAGGAGAGGGGGAGAAGATTTATTTTTTTAAAGAATTGGTTTCCCTGTCTTTCAATTAGATTGCACAGTGTATAGAGTGTCAGATTTAGAGTCAGGAAGATTCATCTTCTTGAGTTCAAATCCAGTCTCAGATACTTCCTAGCTATATGACCCTGGCATGTAACTTAACTCTCTATTTCTTTATCTATAAAATGAGCTGGAAAAGGAAATGAAGCTAGAGAAGGAAATGGAAAATTATTCCAGCATCTTTGCCATGAAAACTCCAAGTAGATTCATGAAAAGTCAGACATGATTGAAAATAATTGAATAGTTCCCCATCTCGAACAGGTTGGAAGCCCAGGGATTATTCATGGACCTGATCCCACTATTGATTGACATAGGAGCTTTGTCCCACTCTCTTTCTGATCAGGACTGCTTCTCCACTCCTTAGGCAATCTGGTGTCTATCTCTTCTCTCCTGGGAGTTCACCATATTAATGCTATATTTACTGAGGGAGGTAGCAAACAAAGGCACCTGGACCAAGGCATAGTTTTGAAGTCAGAGAAAGTCAGTAACAGAAGTTGTAGAGAAGGAAATATACTCCTGCCTGGGGTCCTACACAAAAGGGAGGTTCAGTGGGGAAAGAGAGCAGACCCATGAACAGATAGAGTAGGGTGAGTTCCAGGTCAAGGAGGCCTTAGGTACTGAAAGAAGTTCCAGGATAAGCTAATTGTAGAGAAGGTATGGTTTTGAAATCCAGAGAAAGTAGGATTCAGCAACTAGCTAATAAGGAGCATATGGAGAATCATTTTTATAGTACTAAGTAATGAGGGTTGCTTGGTACCAAATAGAAATTTTATCTATGAGATTATTATTAAGAAAAGAGCAAGAGACCCTCTTGGCTAATTTTCAGGGTAAAAACAAAATAGCAAATAAAATTAGCACTTAAGGGATACATGCCAGTTATCTGACAACTCTTGGGATGTTTTCATGTCTGGTATCCATAATTCTATATTCTTTATTTCTGTGTATAAACAACAAGGCATCGTTAGGGAGAGAGAAAAGGCAGGATGAGGCAAGCAAATCACATGGCTTCAACTACCACCTCCCCCAGTTCCCAATGGAGATGTCCCAAGACCTTAAATCCAAGGGTTTTAGGAATAGTTCTCCCAAAATCATCATCCTTCCTTCCAACCCAGGCATTATAGACAGTAATTAGGGGAGCAACAACTTTTGGAAAAGGGATCACATTTTTTGTCCCCATCAACACCAACCACTGATCACCAATGAGACAGGAGAGTCCAAGAGTCCTGGGAGTGGCAACATCCTCCAAACTACCAGTCCTGCTTCTCTCTTTGTCCCTTTAGATCCTAGGAAGCAGCTTCAGTGGAGATAAAGCCTGGCAATTGTGAGTTCAATAGCCACAGCTATTAAAAATACAGAAAAGAAAAAGGAAAGTACCAAAGCTCTCAAAGCTGTCAAATAGTTCAGTACCAGACACTGATATGCTTTTATTAGTGAAAGTTACATTAAAGAAGATACATTACTTCTACTTTGCTACTGTATTCTAAGAGCTATGTGACCTTTCTATTATAATATAATACCTCTATGTATTGTCTCTCCCCAATTAAAATGGGAGCTCTTTGAGATTAATGTCTTACTTTTCTATTTCTATCCCCAATACCTATTACAGGCTCTGTGTGTATGTATGTGTATGCATTATAGGTATACATGTATATATACACATATATAATATATAATGTATATGTGAATATATACAAACCCATGTATATATATAAGTGCTTAATAAATGCTTGTCTTTTCATTTATTCATTTATATGGTTTTGCTTCTTCAAACTATATAATGAAAGTATCCTACCTCACTCCAAGGAGTGTAAATGAATCAATCTGGTCTGTTATAGTTTATATATATATATATGTATATATATATATATATATACATATATATATGCCTGCAAATATGGATAACTAGATGATCCACCAATGAATTTAGAGTCAGGCAGAGCAGAATTCAAATTTTACCTCAAACATTTATTAGCTATGTTATTAGCCTCAGTATCCACATCTGTGAAAAGAATGTAATAATAGCATCTACCTTTCAGAATTGTTATGAAGATGAAATAAAATAAAACATGTAGAGCATTTTCCAAACTTTATAAACAACATAAATACTAGCTTTTACTATTATACATACATTAGCATGAATTGCTATATTAATAAGTAAATCTTAGCATCTTTCTATAATAAATATTTATTCTCTCTCCCTTATAGAATATATATAAACTGTCATTTCTAGGATGCAAAGGGATTGGAGGCAAGAAGAAGCACCACCATAAAATCCTAAAAGACTTTATACTTATAGGAAAAAACATCCCAAGTTTATGAGGGAAATGTTCTGTTACTTCTTTTTTTTTTTTTTTTTTTGATGAGGCAATTGGAATTAAGTGACTTGTCCAGGGTCACACAGCTTAGTCTTGTGTCTGAGGTCAGATCTGAACTCTAGGGCTGATGCCTATCTACTGTGCCACCTAGTGACCCCTGTTATTTTTCTTGACATTATTTCATTAAAGGTCTTTGCTTTGAGCTTATTATATATTCTGGTCAATTAGAAAAAAATTAACACATCATATAGGGATTATGAGTTAAGACAGAGGAAATAATCTGGATAATTCATCCATGCAAAGTTATATAACTTAGCTTTAAAAGGAGAGTGGTGGAAGATTATGAGAATCATGGCCTTATGAAGGAAAAGAAAATTAAAAACTCAACAAGAAAAAAAAAAAACAGAAAGTTCTTGCATGTTTCCTCTCCCAGAAACAGAAGGCTCATTTCAAATGAGCCTTCTGAGGATAATACTCCTTTTTTGACATTAATAATTAAAAATAAAAAATTTAGGTCAGATATCAAGGGAAGTTAATATCTTGGCAGGCTATCATGATATATTTATGGGCAAACAGGGTCTTATAGCAAATTACTATGTCTAAAACAGTTTGTTTCAAGATTTTAGGGTACTTATTAGGAACATTCTAGCAAGGTGGAACAAAGGATAGGATTCTAGACCCAGAGTCAGGGAAATCTGAATTCAAATTCAGCCTTATTCACTTCCTAGTCTTGTGATCCTGGGCAATTCACTTTATCTCTAACTGCCTCAGTTTTCTCATCTGTAAAATTGAGATAGTAGTACTTATCTTCCAGAGTTATGAGTTTCATTAAATAATATTTGTAAAGCACTTAGCAAACAGTGCCTAATATGTAGTAAAGTACAACATAAATGTTAACTATTATTATTGCAAGGTTATTGTGAAACTCAAATGAGATAATATTTATAGAGTTTCTGGTACATAGTAAATAAGAACTTTACAAATACTTGTTCTCTTCCCCTTTCCTTGTGGGGACTGGCAGTATTATGTCAAGATAACATTTGTTCTTACTTATAAAAGCATGATGAAGCATTAAGCTAACAGGAAGCACCTGCTATTGTGCCAATGTCTGAAGTCAATCAAGAGGTCAGAAAACGGATTACCTCAATCACAAGCAGTTAAAAAGGGGATTTTTCAAACACAAGATATAAAAGACCTGGGCAAAATTTTGGCAGACACTTCAGTGGGAAGATTCATCTACCTATGAGAACTGGTGAGATCATCTGTATGTACAAGAAAAGACTCAAAAGTTAAAAACAACTCTGATAAGCTAATGGTCACAGGGGAATAGAAGAAAGCTTACTTAAAGGAGAAGATCTGGAAAAAATAATGTCTCTAGAGGAAGGATCAATAGGATTTCATCAGACAGATTTGAAGAGCTAGTACTGGGCCATCTGCTTTCCTTAATTGTGCCAAGCTCATGTGAGCAATAAAGTGTCTCGAGTATAGTTAAAAAGGCTTTTATCTCTATATAACTGTGACACCGACCCTCTATCATAATATATATATATATATATATATTTATATATATATATATATATATATATAGAGAGAGAGAGAGAGAGAGAAGAGAAAGGTCATGTCTGGAGCATCTCTTTGCTGATAGGCTGGCTCTAGTAGGAAAACATTTGAGGAGTCTAACTTGTTCTGACTAGTATGGGTGATTTGTTTGTTTTCTTTCCCTCTCCTGACAAGACACACTTAGAGATAACTACATTATAGTAGGGTGAAATGGCCAGAATGCTAAATTTGAAGTCAGAGGACATAGATTTAAATTCTGTCTCAGCTACATAGACAGACAGGCTGTCAGACACAGAGATAGACAAATGGACAGATAGATAGAATTAAATGATAAATAATAGATAAGTGATACTCAATAGACAGATATAGTTGGATAGATAGAACTAGATGATAGGTAGATAGAAGATAGAACTAGATGATAGATAATAGATAAATGATAGTCAATATATATATATATAGAGAGAGAGAGATGGATAGATAGGACTAAATAATAGATCCATTGATAGATAGATGAAGAGATAATTCTGCATGTTGTGTATGCTCTGCCTTACTGTCTCAAGGAGAGGTATGCTATCTCACCTCAAGGTTACTGGATACCTGAGCTTGAGGTACCTTTTTTTCTACTGCCATCAGATCAAGACTCTATCCACTACTTTATCCCTTTGTTAGGGAACCACTGACTAGCACCTGGTTCCATTAATCATTAACATCAATTAGCTTTTATACAATATTTACTTCAAAGATATAGTCAGAAACAAACAAAAATTTCCCCTAACACCTATAGGGCATATACTCTCCTTTATCTTATCACGCTCTGTGGGAATGTAAGCTCCTTTTAGCTCAATTCCTACACGGCATCGACACCACTAAGTTCATATCCAAAGACAGTACCTCTGCCAGCTAAGTCTTCATATCAGCTTTCTCTGAATGGGGAACCTAAAGCTCCTAACCAAGTTCTCTCCTTGTTTCCTCCAGCATCAATGTAGCACTAGGTGCAACCCTCAGCCTGAGTTCTGACTCCTAGATTTCTGTGGATTGCCCTCCCAAAATTTCAAAACAACCAAGACAGGAGATATGAACAAAGGAGTCACTGAGATTCCCCCAGAAACAAACAAGGCAAAGAAATGGTAACTAAAAACTGACAGACTTTTTTGAATGCCTATGCAGCCATCCAGTGAGCTCCTTCTTCAACACATGGTTAGCCAACAGACACTAGTTTTGGAATGTCCACTGCTCCACTGTCTGTCTCTCCAAGGCACTTCTTTCATGTGTCAAAATGATTCTTTCAGGAATAGGATTCTCAGATTCTCCACATGGGAAGACACTACCCATCCCAGGAGATTTGCACATGTACCAGACTTCTATTACACTTAAGTTCAAAAATAGATAAACAATTATTAGGCATTTTATTATATGCCAATCACTATATTAAGCAAGTATAAATACAAATCAAGTAAGATAGTCCCTACCCTAAAGGAGCTTATGTTCTAATGGAAGGAGACTACATACAGGAGTTAAAGATGTGAAGAGAATGGGGGAGAAGGGGAAAAATAGATTGTAGCATGGTTTGGAGCTAGTGGCCAGAAAGTAAGGTGAAGGTATGGTTTCTAGCAATGTAAACTGAGGTCTGGGAAAGATCTTAATTTAGAAAGGCCAAGGTCATCCTGCATCCCAGGCCATGATTAGTTGTCTTGACTTTTGTTTTGCTACTGGACTTCAGTGAATCTGGAGGAGTGAGGCTGATGACTGCACAGCTTTGCCTCACTTAAATCAATTTACTCAAGTCAAGACTACTACTCTTGTGACATCATTGATCTTCTTGGAGAACAAAGGATCCATCACCATCAAAAACAACAACAACAAAACAAGAACTCATCTCTAAAAGCCCAGGATGATTCCAAGGATACAGCCTAAGGTTTAGGTGAGTAGGAAGCAGTATGATCTAGAGCTGGAAGTGTGACCTTGAGCCAGTCCATCTCTCTGATCTTCTGTTTCTTCACCTATAAAATAAGGGAATCTAAGATGACTTCTCAGATCCTTTTTAGCTCTAAATATATGATCCTATGTAAGAGAAAAATATATAAGCAATGCTGCCATGTCTTGGCATTCAGCTGTTTCTAGTCTTCCTCCTCCCTCTTCTCAGCTCCTGATGACCAGTTCTACTGAGCAGGGCAATGGTTAATGGTAAGACTACTTTAGAACTGTCTCTTCCTTGCAGACTGTTCTCTGCTTCTCAAAAAGTTATAGGCAGGCTGAGTTTGGCCTTCATTGCCAAAAAAGAATAAAAAACCATCTATGGGCCTTTTGACTATCAATTTCCATTTTACATGCCCACCTTTATCTTGCTGGCCATGTCACCCAAGAGCCAACCTGAAACTCCATGCTGGCATCTCCAGACACTCCTCTTGCCCTCCCAGGTATAAACATGCCAGCACTTGGGGCTCAAAAAAAGTCCTGAGGCACCCTCTGGCACAGATACTGGTCTTAAAAAAAAAAGAGTTGGGCTCAATCTGATGAGTAAGGATTTGGTAGCAGAGATGAGTAATTCACAAGGGAAAAATGCCTTTGTTCCCCTTTCCTCTTCAATGGTTCAAATTGCAAAATATGGGGGGAAAGGTCATGGTGTCCTGTATAGTAATTATCATAATAGCCTAATAACTGCATATACTATTCTGTTCTGGACTTGGATGCCCTCAAGGATTGAACTTCTTCTGCCCCACATCTGCTACAGCCACAAAAAATATCTCTCTTCTCTGCCCACACTCCCTGACCTCCTATCTCTTTCCAGTTCCCCTAGCATTGAAGAGATAAAGAATAGACATATTGTTTATTTGGTCATTTCTTGTTTTTTAATTTTGTAGGGGTGGGGGGGTTATCAATAGTACTTTATTTTTCCAAATACGTGTAAAGATAGTTTTCAACTATTCATTTTTTTGTAAAACTGTGTTTCAAATTTTTCTCCTTTCTTCCCTTCCTCCTCCCTCCCCAAGACAGTAAGCAATCTGGTATAGATTAAATATGTGTAATCCTTGTAAATGTATTTCCGTATTTGTATGTTATGCGATAAAAATCAGACCAAAAAAGGAAAAACATGAGAAAGAAAAAGCAAAGCAAATAACAAAAGATGAAAATACTATGTTTTGATTTACAGTCTCCATAGTTCTCTCTTTGCATGAGGATGGCATTTTCCATCCCAAGTTTATTGGAATTGTCTTGAATAATTGCATTGCTGAGAAGAGCCAAGTTTATCATAGATGATCATCATGCAATCTTGCCATTATTGTGTACAATGTTCTCCTGGTTCTTCTCACTTCATTTAGCATCAGTTCATGTAAGACTATTCAGGCTTTTCTGAAATTAGCCTGCTCATCATTTCTTATAGAACAATACTAGTCTTTTAGAGTAGGACCTTGCATTGCTTTCTTAGATTTGTCATCTTGGGTTAGTCACTACATACAATTTTCCTTTCTTTAAATCTGACACTGCTTTCATCATGAGGTTGTTGAGATAAAAGCACTTTGCAAAGTATTATAAAAGAGTGAGTTATTGCCTTATATTTATTTACTCTAAATTGTTCTCTTTTACCCCCTGACATGTCCACTTTCTCAGGAATACTGAAAGTAAGAAAGAGTTTCTTTTTGATCCATGTGGCCAATGGGGAACTTAAGGCACGGAGAAGGGAAGGGACTTGGTCACAATCACTAGCCTATAAGCCTGATATTAAATATACAAACTAATATATACACCCACACACATTTATATAAATATATATGCATAGAAATAGATCCATAGAGAGAGAGAGATGCATGAATGCTATGGATTTAGTAACAGAGAAGGAGAGATAAAGGGAAGGATAAAGGGAAGTGATCAGAGAAGTGTCTGTGCCTGGCCTGCTCTTAACTATACTTGGCCACCTCACTATCTATGGAAGGAAAACCCCACCAAACAATATCTAAGGAGCTCTAGGAATCCTATGCAAGCCAGTTGATGAATTCTAGAAAGTAGCAGGGGAGTGAGGGCAGAGTTCCTGCCTAGAACAATACTAGAATGGTGCTAGAATAGTGAGAAGAAAAGGAGTGAACCTGGGAGCCAGTTCCTATAATCCTCACTCCTGATCCATTTGACTCTTTTTAAGGCTGTTCCTGGAGAAACCTATCTATAGGGGATGTCTAGTCTATGAGTACAACAGTATTTAAAGAAATTTTCTGTCTTACATTTGGTCAATAAACATTTATTAAACACTAAACATTTATATGTATATATATAAATGCTTAGTGTTTAATAAATGTGTATAATTATAATAATAATAAGTTCTTATTACATATATATGCATATATATGTATATATATATTAAACATTAGAAACTGTGCTCAGTGCCACAGATATAAAGGAAGGCAAAAACCAAATAAATAACAAAATGGTCCCAAAAGAGCTTATATTCTAATGATAGAGACAACATACAAATAGTTATGTATATGCATTACATACATAAAGTTAGTGGAAGGTAACTTCAAATGGAAGGGCCTCAGTGAGAGTAGCTCATAGGATGTTGTTTAGGCACCTGGAATAAAGAGGAAGTTAATAGCATTTCAGATTTACAACTAGAAGCACTTGGGTTCAACTGCTGCCTCTAATACTTACTAGTTTGGATGTCATTTAACCTGAGCCTCAGTTTCCTCATCTGTAAAAGAAAGAATCTGGATTCAATGATCTCTATAGTGTCTGCCATCTATAGAACTATGATAATATGAAGTTTGTCTATTTAATCTCATGCTTATAGGCTAGTTGTGAGCAGTCTGAGTCAGGAAGAAGCTTTAGGCACACAGCCCCATGTGGTAGCTCTTCTGTTAAATAATTATTGTATTTCTTTTTTAAAATTTTTCAATAATGATTAAGTGACTATACACATTCAAACTCAATGCTTCTGTGACTTTCTTCATTTTTACCATTTTCATGAATCCAGACTCATTGAGCTAGAGCTAACTGTGCAGGCTAGGACTAGAGCCAAAATTCTGATTGAATTAATTGGCATTAATAACAACCTTTAGGTAATGGAGGAAGTAGATGCCATTTTTTAAGATGTAGGACTGGAGTTTTCTGAGAGTCTTTAGCAGTCTTCCCCTGGGCACCACTTAATGTTGAGTGGAATGCACAAGGGTAAGTGTGGGATAAGCTAGGGGCTGGTTTTTATTTTGAACAAGATCAAATTAATGTCTAGCAGCATTTTCCTGTTTCCTCTGTAAGGACTAAGCATATATTTCAAGCTAATTGCTATGTATATTGCTATTCTACAGGTTTCCAGTTTGCCCAGAGATGTTATTTAAGGTGAGTATCTTCTCTCTAACTGCTTTGTCTTTTGATGGTTTCTCTTTCTGAAAGTCAATCTGTCCAACCCAAGCTCTGATCTAATGTGTAAAAGTAGTCATGGAAACAATATACTAGGATCAAAGAGGGGTCAAAGAGTCATCACAGATTTGTTTCTCCACATTTTCCCTAGCCCTCCAGAGAATAGCATGGGTTTCAATTTCTTCATTTGTAAAATAGGGAAATTGCACTAGATGATTTTTAAGGTTGTTTCTAGTTCTAAATCCTATGATTCTAGTTATCAGTGAGCAATAATTAGTTTGTGGAAAAACCCCATTTGCTACAATCCTGCTACTACGTAAAATCAATCATTCTATGGATATTAGGTCTTAAACAGTATCACTTGAAACCATACAATATCACTGTGTAGTAAGTATTACTCCTTCATGAAGCCTGCCCTTGTTGGGAGGTGGTATGTTACAGCTAGTTCCTTAGCTATTATACTGACACTATGCTAGCTGTGGAATAAATTGTTCATCCTTCATTTTTCAAGAGGACCAGGGAAATCACAAGGTAATGTCCTGGCTTGTTTGTGAGTTGGATTTAAGTGGGGGAAGAGCTGCACAAAGTCATCAGCCTCACTTTTCCAGAGTCATCAAGATCCAACTGGAAGTTCAAAAGTCATGATGATTGGTAATGGCCCAGGATGCAGTGGATAACTTTGACATCTTGATGCCTGACCAAGGTCTAAGCACTCCATAGCATTTGCTTCAGCCACCTTTGTGACCATTGGAAAAAATTGTTCTCATATGCCCATTCCAACAGGGGAAGTTTTCACATGCTTATTATAGATATCCCTCTACTCACTAATGGGTGAGAAGCCTGTCAGTTACCTTCAACCTGGTTTAGACCATCTACCAAGGTTTGACCCCCTCCTCTTCCAAGAAGAAAGGATCCATCCCTCTTCTAAATTAACCTAAAATTTAGTACCTTTTTTAAAGAATAAGTTCATGGGTTATCTAGTTTTGTACTTGAATGTGTACAAGCCTGATTTCCCCTGCTAGACCAAGTTGTATATACATTGTGTGTAGAATATATATTGTTGGAACATAAGAATTGAGCGTATAACTTGTCCCTAATTTAACGCTCACCCCACCTATTCTATGGTCTTTTATCTGGCTGTCCTTTCCAAGCTCAAATGGCAATCTAATTCATTTCTCCAAAATAGCTTTTTACTGTTCGGGCTATACTTCCTGACATTCTAGGTCCCAGTGTTTCATGTAACCATAAGTTTTGCTATCTAAACAAGCAAGTACACATCCAGGATTTTAGGATTTAGAACTTAAAGGGGCCTTAGAAATCATACTAATCTAACCTTCATTTTATGATGTTGAAAAATTGAGACCCAGAGAAATAAAGTGACTTATCACATAGTAAGTGACAGAGCCAGAATTTGAACCCAGGTCCTCTGGATCCCAAAGCCCAAGACTTTCTTCATTACATAATAAATACATTTTTCTTGTTATCTCTTCTTCACATATTCACAAGTTTAGATTTTCCAATCTTCCATTCTCAGTCATTACTTGCCCATTACCTAATCTCAAGTATTTTTAAGCATTATTCTGAGCATTTTAGAGCTCTTTTTCCATTGACTGTTCCCCCAGGTAAAAAGTAGTCCATCAGGGACACATAAGGGATGGGAATTAATCAACTAAACAATCAACAAGCACATATTAAGTAGATGCTATATGCCAGGTTGTATGCTAAGTGCTGAAGATACAAAGCGAAAAGCAAAATAATCCCTGCCCTCAGGACCTTACATTGTAATTAGGAAGAAAATATATGTACACATAGAAGGAAGAAGGGAAAGAAGAAAGAAATAAATGAAAGAAGGATTAAAGGAAGGATGAAAAAAGAAAGAATAAAGGAAGCAACGAACAAATGAACAAAGGAAGGAAGGAAAGACGGAAGGAAGGAAGGAAGAAGGGAGAGAGGGATAAAAGAAAGAAAAAAGGAAGGGAGGGAGGAATAGAGAGAGGAAAGAAAGGAGGGACATAAGAAAGAAGGAAGGAAAAAGGGAGAGATGAAGGGAGGTAAAGAAGAGAGAAAAAAATGAAGGAAAGAAGGGAGAAAAATTTGTTGAGAATTTATTAAATACCAAACATTGAAGCATTGTACAAAGTGCTTTATATATTTATTTCATTTGTTCCTTACAACTACCTTGGGAAGTAAGTGTTATTATTATCATTCCTATTTTACAGTTGAGGAAACTGAGGAAGACAGCAGTTCAATGACTTGCCCAGGATGACAGTAAGTATCTGAGGCCAGTTTTAAACCCAGATCATTCTATCTGCTCTTCCACTTACCTGTTTCTAGGTACATAGTTATATATGCATAAGTATTTTCATAATCTACATAAAATGAATAGAAAGTTTGTGGGTCAGAGGGTGGAAAGCAGGTCATTAGCATTTGTGTGTACAGGAAAAACTCCATGGAGTGGTGCTTGAGCTGAAACTTTTGAGGAAGCCAGGACTCCTAAGAGGTCAAAAAGTGAAGAGGAAGTGATTCTAGGCATGAGGAACAGCTAGCACCAAGATATAGAGAATAAAGCATCTGATGTGTGGAACAACAGGGAGGCCCATATTGCTAGATTGAAGAGTATGAGAAAGACAGTAAGGTGCTGGGTTGTGAAGAAATTTAAATGTCAGAAAAAGTTGTTTGATCTTAGAAACAACTTGAATTACACCATCAGAACTGCAGTTTGGGAAAATCACTTTGGTGACTATATGGAGTAAGGATTAGGTTGAGGAGAGAAAGGAGGCAGCCCAACCAAATAGGTGTCTACAATAGTCCAAGTAAGAGGTGAAAGGACTGAATTAGACTGAAAGCTGTGTAAATAGAGAAGTTATATGAGAGAGATATGTAGAGATAGAAATGACAAAAATTAGCAATTGATTGGATATGTGAGTTGGATACATGAGGATAATACCAAGGTTGCAAACTTCAAATGAATGATGCCCATTTGCTGTCCCACACATTGGACACTCCAATCTCCATGCTTTGTTATGAGTTATATGGAAAGATATAATGGTTCAGTGGAAATTGTTATATTTGAAGTCAAAAAAAAATCCAGGTTTTGTCATGTACTCACCTGATTATGGGTAAATCTCATTATCTTTCTATGTCTCAATTTCTTTCTCTTTTTCTCTTGCCTTCATTTCTGGAAACAATCAAGGTTAATTGGCTTACTCAGGGTCACATATCTAGTTAGTTTCTGAGGCTGATTTAGAACTCGGGTTCTCTTGACTCCATGGCCAGTGCTCTATCCACTGTGCTACCTCCCTGCCCCTCTATATCTCAATTTCATCTGTAAATTGATGTAATTGGCAGATTATTTTTAAGGTCCCTTCCAACTTTAATTCTGAGGCTATTTATTATAAGCCTTAGAGATGACCTGATTCTATCTCTTCATTTGATAGATGAAGAAACTGAAGTCAAAAATTTTTAAATAACCCAATGTCACATAATAAATTACTGGCAGAGGTAGTACTAAACCTCCAAATTCCCTGTTCTATAACCCCTGACTCCATACTTTTCTCACTTCCATTCTTTATATCTATTCTTTCTCCTGCCTTCTTGTGATCATTTCCTTCATGACCTTTATCAGAGATTAGACAATAGCTAAATGGAGATGATCACTCACTAATTCCACATAGTGAATAGTTCATAATGGGTCATCCTTATTTTATGACTTAAATGCCCCACCTTTCCCCAAAATATCTACCCTACAACTCTGCCTAAAATTCCAGATTTTTTAATCACTCCTTGGCATAACTGTTTCAGAAGGCCCAAGTTAAAATGCTTCTTTGTTATCTGAGTGACATAATAACACAAATCACCAAACTTTGTTGTCTACTTATTGACTATCATATTAATCTCCTTACCACCAGAAACTTGGACTTTGCTCTTTGGTCCCTTGGCTCAGTTGGATGAGCTTTTGCTTATATAATATTTGGAGAGTGGGGGTTAGTTAAAATGTCTACCAATATGACATAAAGATGACCAGGAAATGTGATGAATGATCTGAACCCTGAAAAGAAAAAGCAAATGAGCTGATTCCATCATACACCTGGCTTTACTCCCTCAATGACCTGGTCTTTGATACCCTTCCTGAGGCAGAACTCTTTGTTTCACAACACACCTTCTTCTTCTCTTTCTCATTCAATCTTTTCTCTCTTTTTCAATGTCCAAAGTTTCCTGGTTAAACCAGTTTACAATGTTGACATCTACCACATATATAGGGTGTTACCTTTTGCGCAAATAGACAGGGAAAATGTTTTATGATGGCTTTTGTAACTGCTGCTTGCACAAGATAATGATAATGAGATAGTCCCTTCTTTCCAGATGTTGGATCCCAGATGTACAATTTTCACTCATTATCTCCTACCCCTGCTGGCAGAAGATACTTCCTATATCCTGTCTCTGGTCAGCACTGGGATTTCCCCAACCCCTTCAACTTGTAACCTGAGAAAAGAAGTCTTTGGAATTGTAAAAATCCTCACTTATTATTATTCAGTTTCCTCAAAAATCCAAACCCTACACATTTAAAAACAAAAAACAAAAAAAGAATTAAAATCATAACTAACTTTTCATAGGGCACAGGGTACATCCATCTTTAGCCACATCCTTCTAATCACTTAAGTTAAAAAAAAATAAGCAACTAATAAGCACTTGCTGTGTGCTAGGGCAGCTAGGTGGTCCAGTGATTGGAGTGTCAGACCTGGAATCAAGCAGACTTACCTTCCTGAATTCAAATCTGACTTCAGATATTTATTATCTGTGTGATCCTGAACAGGTCGGGTAACTCTTTGTTTTAGTTTCCTCATTTTTAAAATGAGCAGGAGAAGGAAATGGTAAATCACTCCAGTATCTTTGCCAAGAAATCCCAAATGGGGTTACCAAAAGTGAGATATGACTAGAACAATTGAATAACAACAAATACAAGCAAAAAGATTATCTCTATAGCATCACCCATTTATAGCTTTTAAACCTTACATAATGTTTTTATCTCTCCAAATTACTTTTAAGAAACAAATATTTGCTAACCAATTTGGAGAGCTACTGTGCCTCAGCTGCTTCCTGACTCTGATTCCATAGTCCTCTTTTCTCATTTGTGGGTTCTTGCCTTATATCAAGAGTTACAAATAAAATATTCTCCTGTCCTTTTTGCAGGGTAAGAAATATGAATCTCAATAACTTGTTTGTGATGAAAAAAGCATTAATCAATACATAAATAGATGTAAATTAATTTTTCTTGTCTCTGCAACATGGTATAGTATCATAAGTGTAGAATTTGGAGCTGTAGGACTAAGTTCAAATCCCAGATACCTGTTCACCCTCGTTCATAGGTAGCAACTGAGGGAACTGGATAAATGTAGCTATCTTCTGGCAGGATTTAAAGTTTGATGGCTCTGAATTTAATGATACTTAAATCATTGTGTTAGCATACTGCCTAATATGCGATAGGCACTAAATAAATGGTTGGGCAACTAGGTGGCACAGGAAAGAACACTGTCAGTTAGAATAGAGTCAGAACACTGACTGAAATCAGGAAAACCTTAGTTCAAATCTAACCTCAGACACTTACTAGCTGGCCAAGTCATTTAACCTTGTTTGCCTCAGTTTCCGCATCTATAAAATGGTCTGGAGAAGGAAAAAGACAAATCATTCCAGTATATTTACTAAGAAAATCCTGAATGGGATCACACAAAATTGGATATAGCTGAAATAACTGAACAAGACAATAATAAAAAATGATTCTTGAATGTCAGAGCATAGGTTCCCTAAGTCTATTCTTATGGAGATATAAACACAGACTAAAAAAAAAAAAATTCTTTGTTTGCTTTTAAAGGCAATCAGGCAGGTGGCCTAAAAGGATTTTAATGTGTTCTGTTTTTCATTCCCATTCCTTTTTGTTTAGTGTTTCTGGCACTCTGTGACTGTGCTGTAGACTGGAGTTCTAGCAAGCTCACAGTGAAGTAGGAGAAGAAGCTAGAATTCTGGGTAGTTGAGAAATTGGACTGAATGGTTACAGAAAACAATATTGAGTTCACAAGAATCTTAGTCTTTAAGCTATTAAAGTTTAAAATCAAACTAAAACTTTGGGATCCCTTATATTACAAGTTTAACTACCATGTATTTGTAACATGGACTTGATAGAGCATTTCTTATCTTGAAGTCAATAACTACTAACTGCATGACCATGACCTTTCTGATATTAATTTTCATTATCTATGTTATAAAAGTAGGAGACAAGATAATCTTTTAAGTCCCTTGCTCCCTGCTTCCTATGATGCTACACTGATTTACCTGGAAGTCTTGTAAAACATATGAAGAAGAAAAAGCAGAACCCAAATTTGAACCTAGGTTCTTAATCCCAGGTGTCCTCAATCTAGTCAAAAGGCAACAACGATGATGATGATGATGAAAAAATAATAACTAGCATTCCAAAATCTCATTTAGTCCTCACAATAAGCCATTTTTATAGATAAGAAAATTGAGTCTAACAGAAGGTAACTGACTTGCCCAGAAACACAACCTCGTAAATGTTGGAAACAAGAATTTATCTTATTTTCCTAACTTCAAGTATAGTACTTTAACCACAATTGCAACATTTAGATTATTTATTAGTCCTACTAAATGTCCCACAGTTTGTCCCTAATTCTTGAAGAGGGTAATGCCATCAGGAAAGTGATGCTATGACATGCAAATGAATTGGATTAAAGAGAGGGAATATTGTCCAAAGTCACCCACCTCACTTTCTCCTCCAGAGCTATCTGGATCCAATGGCAAGATATAGATCAATATGACTGGAGATGGCCCTTGTCCTGTGCTTTAACATATAAGGGATTAATACATGCTCAGAGATCAGTGTGTTTGGCTGATACAGATTTACACATGGGAGAGGCTGGAGTCATGATAATATGTAATAGATTACACATAATGTCAAAATGTAATTTCAAGATAATTGTGTACTGCTTTTCCAGGATACAGGTTTTGCAGCCAACCTACCATTGATACTACCAAAGAGTAGAATGTGCTACTTACTGGGACACAAAGGAGAAATGTTTATACTCTTGTCCTTGTTAAAACTTCAAAATAAATATCCCTTTGTAAAAACTAA
>JAJPUD010004808.1:0-37333 GCA_023553655.1 Myrmecobius fasciatus | reverse complement strand
GAGAGAGAGAGAGAGAGAGAGAGAGAGAGAGAGAGAGAGAGAGAGAGGGAGGGAGGGAGGGAGGGAGAGAGAGAATGATGAGCCCAGGATAATGCTAGCCTAGAAGATTGGAAGGATGGTAGTGAATTTCACAGAAATACAGAAGCTTGGAGGGATGAGGTTGTTAGGGAGCAAAATAATGAGTATAATATTAAATATATTGAATTTGAAATATCTCTGAAACTTCTACTTTGAAATATCCAGTAGGCAATTGCTAATGCAAAACTGTAACTCCGGAGAAGTTAAGACTTTAGAATGTTTTATGTGCTGTAATAATAAAAATATTCACATTTATCCATTATTCTTCCTTGTAAAATTTACAAAACTGATCCAATGCCACCTTTGGCAGCATCTCTTATTAAGTCAAATTTGCTAAGATATTTTCTGAGCACTTTTGTTTTCATTGCTGCGGCAATTTATAATGATAAAACTTCTGGCTAAAATTCTTGTGGTAAGTGTCAAAATCATTCCTGTTGTCTATTTGATATTTTTGATTGTCAATTAATATCTTATTAAAATAGTTTAATATTTCAATAGTATTCTTTCTTCTTTTTCTTTTCATCAATCCTTTTATAATAATGGGCTTTGGGATCAGAATTGCATAATCAAAGATTAGGTGTAAAATATGACACTAAGTAACTGCATTATAAGAAAAGAAGATGGACTGGTAAACCTGAAGAATAACAGGTGAACAGTCAAAGTATTTGACTAATAACTGTGAGAAAGTCAGAAAATTCTCTAGTAATACATTGAGTATACACACAATGATGAATTTGGAGGGAACTTCCAAATTGATGAGATCAAAGATCTAGCTAAGTGAATATAGTTACTAAGTAAGTTTCTTTATACTTATGTGCAATATTAAGTTGCTAATAATATAAATTATATATTATACTTAAATTATACCTACTATAGATATATAAAAATATTGTGTAGTATATTTGTTTATATAAATATACTAAACAGTTTCTTCTATGTTATCTTGTGTTCCAATTGCCCATTTGAAAGTATACTTTTAACTTAATTCATAAGTTGACTTTGAAATGAACAGCTAGGTGGTACAGCAAACAGAGTATTGGGCACAGAATCAGAAAAGTTCATCTTCCTGAGTTCAAATCTGGCTTCAGACACTTATTAACTGTGTGATTTTTTTTTTTTGCTTCAGTTTGCTCATCTGTAAAATGAGCTGGAGAAAGAAATGGCAGACCATTCCAGTCTCTGTTCCAAGAAAAACCCGAATGGGGTCACAAAGAGTTAGACGTAACTGAAAATTACTGAAGAATAGCAACAAAGACTTGAAAAAGACTAAAACATAAGAAGACAGAAGAAAACATTTTAAACCTATCTTGGAAAAGGAGAAAAATGCCACAATTTACAATGGAAGATTCTCATGAGTCATTTATTCATTCATTCTACAATTATTTGCAGAATGAAGAATCTGGACTAAACCTTGAGAGAGGTGCAGAGTTTAAATAAGAAATGGTCTCTGTCCTCATGGAACTTGTAATCTAGTAAGATACTATTATGATACATACTACCACATGACCACTGGAATAGAAAGGTAAAAACAAAACAAAACTGTGTGGTATAAAATCCAACATGGGAAATTATTACTGAGTTGTTACTGAAGGGCTGTGAGGAAAGGCAGGACAGAACAATTGGGATTTTTAAAATGTTAGGAATTCAAAAGGCAATGGGGGTTGGGGAAGGAAAGATTTCCCAGGTGTAGGGAACAATCTAAAAAAAAGGTACAAAGGGGGCAGAGGGGCAGATGGACGGTGCTGTGGATAGAGTACCCACTCTGAAGTCTGGAGGACCTGAGGAAGGGAAAAAAGGTACAAAGGCTGAATAACACAAGGCATATTCAAGGAATAAAGAGTACTTCAGTGTGGTTGGAATATGTAGTGCATGGAAGAGACACACTGAATCTGCTTTGAGAATTTAGACTATCAAGGAGTTGGCCATTACTAATTATGACTGGTTCTTATAATATATGTCCATACTTTCAATCCACAAGCCACTTAAGCTTGCTTCTCAGCTGTTTAGATGAATAGAATTTATCTTACCAGATCCTGAATGTAAAACGCAGGAAATATTTGTAGATCACATTTGCAATGGCATGGGAAATGTGGGTTGAGTTCAACTCCATTGTAGAAAAAAGGAATGTGTTCTCTATACGACAATATCTGGCAGCAATACAAGACATATTTTTCTTTTTGTCTTGTTCTCAATGAAATTGCTGAGATATTGTTTTCTTTTTATGCTCAGTAAACAAGGTTATGTCCAAAGCAGTTCTTGGAAGAAGGCAACAATACAGAGAATAGAACCAAAAGAACAATCTATATGACAGCCACAATAATGTAAAAGAAAACAGCACTGAAAGACTTTAGAATTCTATTAAAAGCAGTGTCTTATGGTCATTCAGAACAATGACAAGGAAACATTCTTCCTACTTTTTAGCAGAGAGCAGGTAAATCATAGGTAACTAAACGAGGCATATGTTTTCAGAAATAATCAATAAGATTTGTTTTTCTTGACTATACTACTTTGTTCTGTTGAAAGAAGAGAGTGTAATACATTGTTGGTGGAACTGTGAACGGATCCAACCATTCTGGAGAGCAATTTGGAGTTATGCTCAAAAAGTTATCAAACTGTGCATACCCTTTGACCCAGCAGTGTTTCTATTGGGCCTATATCCCAAAGAGATCTTAGAGGAGGGAAAGGGACCCACATGTGCAAGAATGTTTGTGGCAGCCCTTTTTGTAGTGGCTAGAAACTGGAAACTGAATGGATGCCCATCAATTGGAGAGTGGCTGAATAAATTATGGTATATGAATGTTATGGAATATTATTGCTCTGTAAGAAACGACCAGCAGGACGATTTCAGAGAGGCCTGGAGGGACTTGCATGAACTGATGCTGAGTGAAACGAGCAGAACCAGGAGATCATCATACACAGCAACAACAGTATTACATGATGATCAATTCTGATGGACATGGCTCTCTGCAACAAAGAATTGTCTCAAACCAGTTCCAATTGTTCACTGAAGAAAACCATATACACCCAGAGAGAGGGATATGAAATATGGACCACAACATGACATTTTCATGCTCTCTATTGAGGTTTGCTTGCATTGTATTTCCTTTCTCTGATTTTCTTTTTTTTTCTTATAGATAGGATTTTTCTTGCATAACTTGTCAAGTATTTCAACATTATTAACATGTAGTGGACTTCCTGCCATCTAGGGGAGGGGAGGGGAGTGGGGGTAAAATTAGTAATGGAAAGCTTTGTAAAGATCAATGCTGGGGAACTACCCATACATATGTTATACAAATAAAAAGCTTTAATAAAAAAAAAGAAAGAAGAGAGTGTTAGGAAGTGGAAGTGGCATAAAAATGCTCATAAAAATAAATATAATACAAAATGATAAATTAAAAATGTACAAGAGAGGGGGAAGGGTAGCAGCAAACAAGGATGGTTTTATGAAATGGTCACATTTGAGGTTGGGTCTTAAACGGTCAGTAGTATTTCAATAGGAAGAAATGGGTAAAGATTAATTCAAGGGCAAAGAACTGTTTTGGGATAACTAGGGGGCAAGTGGATAGAGTGTTGATCTTCGAGTCAGAAAGACTCATCTTCCTGAATTCAAATCTGGCCTCCAACATTCAGTACCTGTGTGACCTTGGGCAAGACATTTAACCCTGTTTGCCTCAGTTTCTTCATTTGTAAAATGAGCTGGAGAAGATAATGGCAAACCACTGCAGTGTCTTTGCCAAGAAAACCTCAAATGAGGTCAGGAAGAGTGTTATATGATTGAAATAACTGAACAGCAACAAAAAATTACATAGCTAAAAGCATGAAAATGGGATAAAATAGAATATGATGGTATCATTTGGTTTGACTAGTGCATACTATTCATAAAGTAAATGATTTGAAAAAAGTCTGAAAAGGGAGGGTAAAAACCAAGTTTTAAAGGTTCTTAAATGCCAGCTTAAGGAACTAGAATTTAAATCTGTAGGCAATTGGGAACCATTTAATGATGTTGAACAGAGGAGTGGTATGATCAAAACTGTACAAAGAGACAATCTAGACCTTTGATTTCATTGATTTAAAGGACTATCTGATAAGGAAACTCCTTTTTAGCTAGAATTATCTCTAAAATTTAGAGTTTTAGCATTACCTAGAACATTGAGATATAAGTGGCTTATCCAAGGTCATAAAACCAACATGATTCAGAGGAAGGGCTTGAATCCAAGTCTTGCTGTCTCTAAGTTCAGCTTTCTATTCACTGCACCATATTGCCTCTCAAGCCTAGAAAAGAATAAGGCATTAACTAAGCATCTACTATGTGTCAGGCTAAATGCTTTACAAATATTATCTCATTTGAGCTTTACCACAAACATAGGACATACATTCTATTATTACACCCGTTTTATGGTTGAGGTGAACAGAGGTGAAGCAATTTGCACCATCACACAACTGGTAAATGTTTGAGGTTGAATTTGGATCCAGGTGCTTAGTAAAGTGACTGACATAAGTAGGAGGTTAATAAATCCTTATTGACTAGACTTGGTTTTTGTAATCATGTGTATGAAGTTCATAGAATCAAAAACTTTGAGCTAGAAGAGACCTTCCAGGTCATCTAGTCCAGCCTTTTCAATTTATAGATAAGGAATGTGAAGCACAGAAATATTGACTGATTAGCCCAGGGTAACACAGTTAGTGAATGTCTGAGACAGGATTTATACTTCTTCCTGACTCCAAACCTGGGGTTCCATTCACTATTCCACACTAATAGCTGAAGAGGGTTGTTGTCATAAATGATCACTAAGTGCTAGACTACAGAAAGAGGAAGGAAAAGATATAAGGTATGATCCTTGAAGAACAGCAACAGAAGGAGGTCTGGTGAAAGTAGAAGAAATCTTTGTCCCTTCCCTTGTCAAGAAGAAGTCCATTTGGTTATTATCAGACATAACCAAGTCCCAGACTATTCTCTTTGCATAGAATGATTGCCTACACTTCAAACCTCTGGGCATCTTTAAATAGTCTTTGAGATATTGATTAGCATATCTTTAGACAGGTTTGGGACCTGGTCTGCCAGGTGCATTCCATCTGGCTCCTCCTTGATCCCTTCCTCTGAGCTACCAAATTTATTCGTGGTACTTCTCCTTTTCTGAATAAACCCCAAGGTGGTATTTCCCCTATTAAAAATGTTCCCACAATGAAGATCTTTGCTAAATCCTTCTCAGGAAATAAGCCCCTATGAGATACTCTCTCTCCAATGCCTTCCCTTTAATGGCATCTTTCTCCTTGCTATAGTTAACTCTGGTTAGTCTCTAAATTCCTCTACAGATTTAGGCTGCCAGTCAATGGTGTACTTGAGGCATATTCCTTTAATGGATTCTTCCAAATTTCTTTCCTTGTTCATCCAATTGCTTTCCCAACACTATTTCATATTTAACACTTGTGGAATTTATTTTACCTCTTCATTTTGGCTATAATCTCTTCTTCTAAATAAACCTAGCTTTTAGCAAAAAAGATTGGCCATTGTGAATTCATCACATATTTATTTAGAACTAGAAATTGCTAACCTGATTGCTACTCCCAGTGAAGATGCTAGAATAGTTGGAAAAGTAGGAGCAGAATAGGAGAATATGGTTTCTCCTAAATCCAAGGAAGCAGTGAAGAGGAATACACAGGGTCCAAGAGAATAAAGACAGATGGGGCCATAGAATTTGGGGATGAGGCCATTGGTGGTAAGTTGAGAAAACATTCAATGTAGTATGGCAGGAAAAGAAATCACATGGCAAATGTCCAAAAATTGGAATGATGGCTGGATGACATAGAATTCAAAGAAGTTTTTCAGGATTGAGGAAACCTATGAATGCTTCTAGTGAAGATGATGAAATGAGACTAAACTATGAATTATACCTGGATCAGGAAGCCTGAATTTAAGTTAGGAGCCTATAACAGTTAGTTATTAACTAACTCTATGACCTTGGGAAACATCATTTCACCATTCTGGGATGAAATTTCCTATAGGTTTCAATGAGATGATGATGTATTACAGTGGGAATAATATTGGACTTAGAGTCCCAGAACTCAAAATTAAACCTTAGCTCTGCCATTTTCTAGCTGTATCACTCTGAACAAACAACTTCACCATTTTAAGCCTCAAGCAATTAACAATTGTTTATTAAAGCATCTACTATGTGCCAGGCACAGTATTAAGCGCTAGGGATACAAAAGGAGGCAAAAGACAATCCCTTCCCTTCAGGAGTTTACACTGTAACATGTAAATGAGTATATACAGACAAACTATACATAGGATAAATAGGAAATAATTAGTGGAAAGAATGCACTAGAATTAAAGAAAGCCTTCAGATAAAAGATGGAATTTTAGTTAAGACTTAAAGGGAGTCAGGGAAGTCAGTAAGCAGAGTCAGGGAGAGAGAACATTACAGTATGGGAGGCAGTAAGAGAAAACATCCTGAGCCAAGAAAGAGAGGTGGGGTATCTTATACACGGAACAGTTTATAGTTTCCTTGTCTATGAAAATATTGGATTAAATGGCTTCTATGATCCCTTGTAGCTCTTAAATACTATGAGTTCATGAAAAAGCAAACATATGATGCAACTAGATAGCATAATAGGTAAAATCCTGGACTCTAATCAGGAACATCTGAATTAAAAATCTGACTTCCAGCTTACTTATTAACTGTGTGACCATGGATAGACTTTTTGGCTCTTTTTGTCTAAAGAGATTTAGAAGCCATCCAGTTCAACCCTCCTCATTTTACAGATGAGGAAGTTGAAACTGAGAAGGAGTAAGTAACTAACCCGATGTCACACAGCTAGTTTCAAAGGCAGGATTTGATCTCAGATCTTTTTCATTCCAAAGCCAACATCATAGTCACTAGGTCAAGATATAAAATCTTTAAAAATAATGAAAAAATTCCTTGGTTGCTAAGGAAACTTCACCAAAATAGAATAATCTTTGCCTGTCAAATCTTATTTATACCTAGGAAAGTGAGTTTAATGACTTCATAGGGATCATAGGTTTAAGGCTAAAAGAGACCTTAGAGTAACCTTCTAGTTTACTAGTTTTCCAAGTAAAGAGTGCAGACCCCAAGGAATACATAAGATAAAACATGAGAATCTAAGGAGTATATATGGTAAAACATGACCAATCAGTTGGAAAATAGAAAATGCTCAATCCTTGGGCATGTCCCAAATATAGGATGTCCCATCCTATTCTTCACCCATATTGACTAATACCTCTTCACTCTGCCTCTCTTTCCCTACCCATTATCTACCTTTTGCTTCAAGCATAGGCCACATAGACTCAAGGCCACAAGGACAATTATAATTACAAACTAGAATACTCATACCACTTGTGTAAGCATCATCTTGAAAATTCCCAACTCATCACTATCATACTCATGTCCTGTACCCCAGATCACTTTGCCTCAGCAGATATCCCTTACTAAAACCTCTCCTCATTATCCAGATTGCCCTCCACTTGAAATACTCTAGAAATGACAAGTGAATAAGGTGGAGACTATTTTCTCAGCACTAAAATTTTCCTGCTTCAAAAACTACATTAGCAAAATAAACTAAATTATTAATTTCTAACAATTATTATTTATGAGTCTATACATTTCCCCACTATCTTTTTCCAAAAGGGAATTTATATATAACAAAAATGAGATGATGATAGCTAATATTTATATAGCTCTTACTATGTGCCAGGCACTGAGTTTTACAATTATTCTCATGCAACCCTCACAACAACCCTGAGATATAGGTGCTATTGTTATCCCAACTTAATAGTTGAGAAAACTGAGGTGAACAAAAGTGATTTGCAGTGTCACAAAAGTATTAAATGTCTGAAGCCAGAATTGAGTTAAAGTCTTCCTAATGCCAGGCTCTGCTTTCTATCCTAAATAGTTGTATCATATATAACAGAAATATAGATTTATCATTTCTCAATCTGAAACAAAAGATTGGTCACTATACATAATAAAGCCCTAATTAGAGGTGTGAGAAATCAAGTGAGAAGTAAAAAAGAAAAACTGAAGCTGCTTATAGAACACAGAATTCAGACGCCAATAGAGCTGAGAATAACTCAGAATAGTTGATTAGGAATAGACAGGCTTTACAATTGATATGAAGAACTGATGTAATGGGAGGAAAGCTTTAATTCTGAGAGTTGAATAGAGAAATCAGGATCCTGTGCTATGTTAAGAGCTGGCTGAGACCACCTACAGCTTTAAAGAAGAGAAACTCTACAGAGGTTTATCTTTGTTGCCTTTTACTGCCTCTATGGCTTGACTGGGGAGAGGGGGTGTTGGAGGGGAGAATCTATCTAGAGTGGATGTAAATAACTTTTCAGATCCCTAGTTTAAAGGTAAGGACCTTAGCTTAACAGTAATGGTTTTTGGATGAGAAATGTTGCTGATTCCACCCTTAGCTAAAGGAAAAACATAAGATTTAACACTCAAGGATTAAGCCAGGATTAAAGCTACTATTAGCTAAAAGAGTCTAAGATTGCTTCTGTCATTTAAGGATAACAGCAAAACCTCTTTGTCCAGCCAGAGAAGTTCAGAAAAGAAGCCATTGCATTCAGGAAGAAATGTGAGCTACAGATGATTACTTGAAGAGCAATAGATGTTCAGAGTTCCAGAGTTGTGAGTTGCCCATGGGAATATGGCTTTTCTCATTCACATGCCTTACTGTTAGGTTTATGAAAATTTGTGCCAACTTTCCTCCTACTCATTCATCCACTGACACTCTGCACATTAGTGGTAGAATGTGGTTTACATTTATGGGTGGAATGGTAAGTTTTGATTATTTATGCTTTGAACTTCTATTTAATAAATATACTATAATTATTATTATGGTTTTTGCTTTCTTGTTTAGTAAATGTTTTGGAACTAATGGTGTCATTGTTACTGCTTTGTGTAAATGAGAACCACACTGGCTAGGGAACCAGGAATCACAGTAGTGATTAACAGATGTCTAGTTTTCCTCCATGCCAGAGTTATCCATTGAAGTCTAAAAACAAGTAGTTTTGGGGAGAATTAGAATAAGTAGAGGTTGGATAATAGAGTCAGTCTTGGTCCAAGAAGAAAGAGCATGGAAAATTAGGGAATTGGCACTAATCCCTTATGACTACAATATAAATCCAAGTCTTACAGAATTTGATCTTGTCTACATTTACCAACAATTATTTATTAAAGATGCTCATTAGCACCCATTAAAGGACATTCTTCATCAAATGTATTCAATTGGTGGTTTCTGATGTCCTTACAGCAGATTTAGTGATTCATGGTAGAAGTGGAATGGCAAAAGAAAGAAAGAAAGGAAGGAAGGAAGGAAGAAAGGAGGGAGGGAGGGAGGGAAGGAAGGAAGGGAGAGAGAGAGGGAAGAAGGAGGAAGGAGGAAGGAGGGAGAGAGTTTATATTTTATTTTAGAAAAAAAACAAAGAGCCTTTACAAAGTTTGGAACAGAAAAGTGATCTGGTGAGATCTTTAAGAATATTGTTTTGGTAATTATACAGAGGACAGATTAGAAGGGGAGGGATCACAAGCAAAGGGCATGGACACTTACACATGTGGTACCATATTTTGATAAAAATCTCACATTTCTACAATTCTTTGAAGCTTGCAGATCATATCATTTGGTTCTCACAAAAAGTTCAGTGTCACCTTTGAAAGTTGTAAGTCATTTCATTATTGCTGTGAGTTTTCACTGCTCCTAGCTCACTCAAGATGGGGAATATTTGGTCCATGGCCTACCTACTTTAAAAAAAGGATCAAAGCAAGCACTTGAACCCTTTTTAACTTCTCTCATGTTCTATCTCCAAAATTAGGATTACTAAGGCATACAATCAAATGATCATAGCTCAAGATCTAGTCTAGTCAAGTATAATCCTTCCATTTTACAGCTGAGAAAACTAATGCACAAAGAGGCTGTTATTTATCCAAGGTCAGACAGATAGTAAGAGATATAGGTGAAATCTGCACCTGAATCCTTCTCAGAGGCAATAGTCTTTTTTCTGTGTCAGTATCTATTAGGAAGAGATATTCTGTGGTATTGGACTCACCAGCTCAAGGACATATTTTGGAATGTGCTTGCACATTACACTGGACACAAACTATTGCTTCTGAGCTCTGACACAATACTCCACAGTGCTGGGGCTATGCATGCCAGGTGGCACTAAAGTAGCCCTTGATTATTTCCCAATAATGTTATCATTTACAAAATGGAAAATATGCATGCATTGCCAAAATGATCATTTGCTACTGATGTAGGAGTCAACAAGTTCCACAGCTAACAAAACAATCACACCTTTGTGATTTGTACTAATCACAAACTTCTTGTAGAACTCATTGACAAACACATTAACAGATGTATTCTAAATAATACTCTATCTTCACTTGTCCTTCATCTATTTTTTTCCCACAAAAATTAGGTTTTATTAGGAACAATGGAGTAATTCTGAAGCTGTTTCCTACCATTATAATTGAGGCCATATGGACTGTATCGTACAGAATCCAAAGGACAGATAAACTGATATATGTTAAATTAGAACAGGGGTTCTTAATGTTGGGTCTGTGGATTTTTTATTCAATATTTGGATAAATTTTTAAAATAATTGGTTTCCTTTGTAATCCTGTATAATTGTATTTTGTGCATTCAAAAACACTTTGTAGAGAAGAAGTTCATAGGCTTCACTAGACTATCAAAAGTGCCCATAATGCAAAAAAAGTTAAGAACTCTTGAGTTAACCACTTATCAGATGCCTACTACATACAAAAAAAACTATGCTATGCACTGGGGATAGAAAGAAAAATGTTTTTCGAAATGAATTTTTAAAATTTTTTTTATCAAATTCTATAGTGTATCCTTTTGGCAGCTATTTGGCACAGTGGTTAAATCACTGGGCTTGGAATCAAGAAGATTCATCCTCATAAGTTCAAATCCAGCCACAGATACTTATTAATTTTAAGTCACTTAACCCTGTTCACCTCAATTTTCTCATCTATAAAATCAGCTGGAGAAGGACATGGCCAATCCCTCTAGTATCTTTGCCAAGAAAATCCCAAATAGGATCACAAATAGGCAGATCCAACTGAAATGACTCAACAACAGTGTGTCCTTTGCAAAATTTTCTTAGCATAGTATTAAGTTTAAATCTTAATAGTTTTGTTATTTTTATTAGACTAGCCATAATCATTGAATATTTTTCCAACTATATCACTTGTTCTTTATTTCTGTAAGATGCACTTTGTAATTGAATCTATTCAAGTCATATGTGTGCTTTTATAGATTAAAACCCAAGAATTTTATTCCTTTTACAGTTATTTGTAATAAGATTTCCCTTTCTATTTTGCAATGTAGATTGAATGATTTATTTTTTTTTCTGGAGATCAGCTTCTTTCAGTTGGTACTTTCCCCCCTATGTTGCAAAGTTCTAGGCTTTTTTTCTTGTATTATCTCTTTAGTTATATATTCAAGTTTTTTGACTTGTTTTCTTTTGGAAGCCCTATAATTTCTAAGTTGTCTCAAAACATCCTGTCTTAAGAATCAATATGAATTGCTTATACAGAGATCATGCTTTCTTTTATTGTTATTGCTTTTTGTTTCTTTTTTTCTAAATTGCCCTTTTCTTCTATATATTTACAATCACAAGCAGTTAAACTTTCTTTTGTTTCTTAGTGAGGCTTGCTATCATGGATACGGTTTTTCTATTTTTTCCAATTATTTTTGCTGTGTGATCTGCAAATGCTGCCTTCATAAGTATTAGTACTCTCTTAAGCCATTCAGGAACACTTTGCTGTGAATTCTCTGGTCTCTTGGGAATCTAAACGATATACTACCTCATCAGATACTAATTCGTTTTTCTTTAACATGCAATATTTATTCAGAGAGGCTTGAACTTTTTTAACTGATCTGGAGACCATATTTCTTTCTGCTATTATTACATTAATTTAATAATTTATCAATGCATTAATACAAACCTATTTCTTCATCTACTTATTCACAAGGCCTTAACTTGGTTTTTCTTTCTTCTGAGATATTTTGAAATTTGAATCCTTCCTCCCTTTTATTTTCCCCTATTACTCACCTTCTGGCTCCCTTCCCTTTGATGGTGACTTATCTAAAGATTAGATTTCAAAATGATTCAACTTTCTTCAATGCTGGGCAATTCACATTTCACTAGCTTAGTCTTTGGTATAAATAAGTCCTGGGGAGTCCAAACTGGCTTTAGCAGGATTCTGGGTTCTTTTGCCCGAACCATATAGCTATACTGCTATCACAATCTGAACGAATTTCTGTCATTTGAAATTCTCTAGACTGGGAAGGGAGGGAAAAATGACTTTCTGAGTGTCACACAGCTGAGTAGTGTTTCTTGATCCAGTGTTTCATCTATTCCAGCATACTGTTAGACAGAAGTCTTGTTTTTTCCCTTTAAAGATGAAGAATAGGAGTAGATAGTTTAATAAAATGATGGTCTTGACACAAACTGTAGAGGAAAAAGAAATTAATTCAGATTCATCTCTTATGAAGTATTTGAGTTTTAAGGACTATTTTTTTTTATTCAGAGACAAAAGAGGTTTGACAAATACTTCTCCAAACTTGTTTCGGTTTCCTACATTGGACAGATTAAAGAATATCTTCTTCCTAACGCCTCAATGTTTCCCTTCCCAGTGACACCATCTTTTACCCTTTTCTTTCAGTTAAAGGCTAGAGACTTTAGAAATGGTTGTATGGATAAAGGATTTAATGATGCTATTAAAATGCTACATGATTTATACATATTGTAGATACAAGGTATAACTTTAAAGACAAGACTTCCTTTTTATAAATACACTGGAAATTACAAATCTAAGTGACTGTTGTCCCCTTTTAAGCAGTGACTTTGGAGACCAAATCTACCTAATTCAATAATGCTGTCTTCACTCAACTCAACTTCACTTAACTTGAGTTCTCTTTTGGGAACTGCCATCAGAGACTGTAGTATATTCTTTGGAATACCCTGAGGAACAGATAATTTTCATACTTTGAAAATTTGGTTTTTGGAAACTTTAAAAAGTTTCATGAAGCCAAATCTGATGAATAAGGAAGGTAATCAAGTGATTAAGCTAGATGACATCATTTTTAACCAAAAGAAAGATGGGATCATAGCATAATAATAAAACTATCTTTTGGGGATTTTGGTATAACACATAAACTGATAATGAGGACCATTTCCAATGAGAAATTTCCAAAATACCTTAAACAATGTTAGCATACTTGGGAAAGGTATATGTTTGGGAATACTCTGAAGAAAAGCATTCATTTGAATGGATAAATTTTAACATAATTGCATATTACAGAGGCAACTAATAGTATAGTAAAGAGAGTGCTAGACCTGGAGTCTTATTTTATAGGCGAAAAAACTGAGGCAAACAGGGTTAAGTGACTTGACATGGATCATATATCTAGTAAGTGTAAGTCAAATTTGAACTCAACTCTTATTGAATAAAGGCCCAGCATTCTATCCATTGCAGTGCCATCTTTAGAATACTTCTACCCATTATTCTTACTTTTGCCCTCTAGGATCAGCTAGAGAACATTTACTCCTCTTCCATATAACAATCTTTCCAATACTTCATGGCAGTTGTTATGTTGCCCCTAAATTAGTTCCAGCTCCTTCAGCCAATATAAAAATGGCATTCATCCCAAGACCTTCATCATGCTGATTGCCCTCCTCTTAGTGATTTAAGGTTGGAAAGAATCAAAGAAATCATCTAATCCAACCTTCTTCCATTTTATAGACAACACTGAGGAACAAATTGCTTAGACAATTTGCTAAGAAATCATACAGGTAGTAAATGACAAGGCTAGGATATGAACCCCCATTTTCAGATTTCAAATGCAATGCTTTTTCCATCACACCACAGAATTGATTCATATTGAATCAATAAATCAATTTTTAAAAAGAATTTTTAAGTGCTTATTATAAGCCAAACTCTATACTAGGTGCTGGCAATACTAGTATAGATCCTACTTGCAAGAATCTTACATTCTAATGGGGAAGACAGCAAGGACATATCTAAATGTAATAGCATAAACATAAAATGAATAAATGACAAAATAATTACAAAGTAGTTTGAGTAGGAGAGCACTAATAATCTAAGGTATCAGGAAAGAAGATGGTACTAGTACTGAAACTGTGCTTTAAAAAAAAGAGAGGAACTCTGTGAAGTCTATGTAAGGAAGATTGCTATTCCAGGCAGGGGGGACCATTTCTAAAGCACCAATATTTTTTTTAAATACTATTTTATTTTTCCCCAGTTACACATTAAGAAAATTTTTAGAATCCATTTTTATAGGATTTTGAGTTCCAAATTTTTCTCCTTCCCTTCCTCCCCTTCTCTCTTCTGAAGATGGTAGGCAGTTTGATATGCTATCATGTAAAACATATTTCCATATTAGTCACAGTTTTGAAAGAAGAACTAGATTAAAGGGGAAAAACACATAAAAGAATAAAGTAACTGAAAAAAAATATGCTTTGATCTCCATTCAGAATCCATCATTTCTTTATCTGCATGTGAATAGCAATTTCCTTCATGGGTCCTTTATACATGTCTTAGATCACTGCGTTGCTGAGAAGAGCTGAGCCATTCATAGTTGACTTTCATTCACTTTGCATTAGTTCTTACAAATTTTTCCAGATTTTTCTAAAATCTGCCTATTTATTACTTCTTATTGCACAACAATATTCCATTACATTCATATGTCACAATTTGTTCAGCCATTCCCTAATTAATGAACATCTCCTTAATTTCCAAAATTTTGCCACCATGAAAAGGGCTGCTATAAATATTTTTGTACATGTAGGTCATTTTTCCTTTTTTATGATCTCTTTGGGATACAGACCTAGTAGTGGTATCCATGGGTCCAAATACCGGTATGCGTAGTTCTAAATTGTGCTCCAGAATGCTTGGATCAGTTCACAACTCCACCAATAGTTCATTAATGTTCCAATGCCCAAACGACTTTTTTTAGAAAAACCACTTAATAAAACTTTACTGATTAATGACCTCTGCCTTTCTCCAATCCTAAAGCACCTTTCTTGTTCTCAGTGATCATTAACAGTAGCTCAGCAAGCATATTTACTATCATTGAGTAGTAGACTATGATTTAGTTCATTTGGGGCAGGTAAACTAAACTCAACAAGACCAGATAGGTGCATTCTTTTCTTCAGTCATGTCTGACTCTCTGTGACTCTATTTGGGGTTATCTTGTCAGACACTGGATTGATTTGCTATTTCCTTCTCCAGCTCATTTTACAGATGAGGAAACTGAGGCAAATAGGGTTAAGTGACTTCCCAGGGTCACACAACTAGCAAATATCTGAAGCCAGATTTGAACAGATATAACCTGACTCTAGACCCTGCACTCTATTTACTGAGTCACCTAACTACCCTGGATGCTTTCTTACTATCTCTTTACTCAATCTGGATTTCTACTCCCTATTTGTCATTTTTTGCTCCATTCTTTTCAGACTAAAAGTTTATGGGCTAGCTTCAGTGTATTAAATCATTATGAAGATACAAAATTTGTAAAAACAAAACAAAAACACCATCCCATTGGTGAGATAACAATCTAAAATAATTCATCCAATGTGACTGGAAAGTTGAAGGACATCCTTAGAAACTTGCTTAATCATTATACTCCATTGTCATCCTCATTTCACATACTCATTTTATATGGTGTCCAAAGTGTGATCAACTTAGCCAGATCCTACAGTACTCTTTCTGATTTAAGTGAATTCACTCAGCCTTTAAACACAAACTACTGATTAATGAGGTCAGGTTAACTATTGACATGCAATTCTTTTCTCAAAGAACAGCCTGAGGTGCAATTGTTCAACCAAACCGAAAAGTCACATTGAACTTTGGGGTTTATAATCATTGAATTCAAAGGAAAATTATATAGATATCTTCAGGTCTCTACTGCCTGGTTGTCAGATATAAGGAAGCTGAAGGAAACTAATGATCTCATCAGAGAAATAATGGAATAGTAGATTAGGACCTATCTTCAGAATTTGGAGGATCTGGGTTATTCAGGAAACCTGGGAGCTGAAGCAAGCTAACAGGGGGATCAATTGTTAAATTTTCAGCATGTAGGATTATACCTTGGAAACTGACAAACACTATATGTTTATATTTTTTAAATTTGGTTTTGATTATGGTTTAGTTAGTCATTTTGTTAATTATTTAGACTTTAAAGTAATGGAAAAATTGTTCAATATTACAAATTAAAATTTAAAGTTAGACCTATATCTTTTTCCCTGGAGAGCAAGTTGTTAAACCTTTACCAGCAAATCCCAGTCTGGCTTCAAGAGCTGTATTTAATAAATATTAGCTACGTGACCCTGATCAAGTTATTTCACCTTTCAATGCTTTCAGATAACTAAGACTTCAAATTGCAAAGCAAGTGTCAATGGTATTGTTATTGGGAGTTTTTTTCATCAGTAGTTCCCTGCACTAATAAAATCACAGGTCTAGTCCAATTAGGAAACATGTAGAGAATACTTGATAGAGTTTCAATCAATGAGAAATTTAAAACAAATAAGCAAATAAAAAACCAGTCAAGTGAGATTGACTTTGAATCCTGGGGGATTCTAGAATGGATAATTAAAAACTTAGTTGGCTAATATCTAGATAGGGAAGCAGGGATTATTTCCAAGAGATTGAATGCTTTCATCAAGAACAGATCATAGTGGTAGCTAGGTGGCACAATGGATAGAAATCACTGGAATCAGAAGGATCTGAGTTTAAATCATCTGGCCTCAGATATGTGCTACTTGTGTAACTCTGGGCAAGTCACTTAACTCTAATTGTTTCAAAAGAAGAACAAGAACAACAAGAACAAGAAGAAATCATGCTAGATTAATTTCTTTTTTTTTTACAAAATTATTAATATAGTAGGTACACAACAAATAGTGGATATAGTTAACCAGGAATATGTTAGAATTTTTTATGCTATTTTGGAGAAGATGGAAAAACTATTGATTATACAATCAGATGGATTCAGAAATAATTAGATAATGGGATTCAAAGAATGGTTGCAAAATCGTTCCATGACAATATGGCAGGAAGTCTCCAATGGAGTATTCCAGGGATCTGTGTTTGTCCCTCTACTAATTAACATTTTATTAAAATCAGTGACCTGGATAAAGACATGGATGCCATTCTAGAAGACACAAATCTGGAAGGAATAAATGTTGTAAAAGGAATCAAGACCCCAAAAGTTCTTGACAGACTGTAGCAGTGGTATCAAATTCAAATAGAAAGGAGGAGGCACTAAACTGTAAATAAGTACTTCTATCATGACATATTGGTTTAGAAAACCACAAATTAGCATTATCTAATTTTTTTTTGCTTTTTTTTTTTTTTGCTGAGGCAATTGGGGGTTAAATTACTTGCCCAGAATCATACAGCCAGGAAGTATTGAGTGTCTGAGGTCACATTTGAACTCAGGTCCTCCTGACTTCAGAGCTAATGCTCTATCCACTGCCCCACCTAGATGCCCCCAACATTATCTATTTTCTAACATATTTTTATTTTGTTAAATGTTTCCAATTACATTTTAATCTGTTTTTAAAATCTGTGAACTAGAACATTGAGCTGATTTTAGGAAGATGAATTTCAATAAGAATAAATGTAGAGCCCTGTGTTTGGATGCAAAAAAAAAAATCAACTTCATAACCATACTATGAAGAGACATGATTAAAAGCAATTGTTCTGAAAAAGATATTTTAGGGCCTTTAGTGCATTGTAAGCTCAATGAGTGATACAGCAGTCAAAAAAGTTAATGAGATCTAAGGCTTTAACAAGAGAATCATAATTTTGAGAAATAGAGAGATAGGATTTCCATCATGCTCTACCATTATAAGACCTTATCCAAAATATAGTATTCATTCTTGATTGTCCTAGTTTAAAAAGGGCATTGATAAGATGGGTAATATCCTTGAAATCATATCCTTGTGAGAATCAATGGAAGAAACTGGGAATGTTTATCTTGAAAGAGAGAAAACATGGGGAAAGGAGCTTCCTATGTTTAAGCAATTGGAAAGCTAGTTGTCAAATGGGAGGAAAGATTCAGTTTGTTCCAACTGGCCCCAGCAGACAAAACTAGAAGTAATAGTGAGAAGTTGAAGACTCAAAGTAAAATTTCATTTCAGAAAATACATCTCAATGATTAGAACTGTCCAAGAGTAAAATGAGATACCTCAAGAAGTGCTAAATCTCTCTTGGAGGTCTTCTAGTAGAAGCTAGATGGCCTCTTGTTGGATATATTATAATATTAATTCCTTTCATGTATGACTGGGACTGTGTCTGCTGAATTCTCAAATTCTGGTATTAAATTAAAATTTAATTTTAATTTATGGTAAAATATGGTAAAAATGATAAAAATTAAATCATACAATATACAACGTTTTTAATGATGGATGAAGAAGTCAAGATCTACTTAAATTGTAAATTGTTATGAAGAATGAAGAAAAGGAAAGGAATGAAGAAAAACAAGAAGAAAGAAAAAAGTTTAATTTCAAAATATATCATTTCTACTACAGATATATAATATTTGTTCTAGATAATAGATCCATATGACTAAAATTTTTCTCTGTAAATTTTTATATATAAAGAAACTAAGGCATAGAATTCTGTTCCAAATTTATAACAGCTAATCTATTATTAGAATACACACCTGCTATATGTAGTATAGAATAATGTAGAATACACACTAATTTGTGATCACTATTTAGTTCAGCAACTGGAATTAGTAATTCTTATTCCAGCCTTATCTATCCATCTCACAAGGCTATCTCATTATACCCTCCATAACAATTATTATCATTATACAAAGGAAAAACCAGAAAGAAATCAGAATCCCAGGCCATATTATAATTTTTCAGTGTCTGAGTTGTTCAGATATTCAAGAAGATTGCTACCCTATATTGGGTACTTGTAGATACTTGTACATAGTAGGCACTTGCAAAATGTTCAAGATTAAAAGTATGAGAATGACCATTTATATAGCACCTATTATGTGCCAGGCACTGTGCCAAACATTTTACAAATACCTAATTTGATCTTTACAATAGCCCTAAGAGAAAGATGCTATTGTTATCCCCATTTTAGATTTAGTAACTTAATTAGGGTCATACTACTAAGTGTCTAAGGAAGGGTTTTCTGATTCCAGGCACAGTACTCTGTCATCTGTGGCACTAATTGTCCCTGAGACATATCTAATGGCCTTAGAGGGATATAGTGTGATATAAAACAAAGAACATTGACTCTAACCAGACCTAAAATGATATCATAAAGTGGAAATCATCAAAACCATTTGGTACTGGCTAACAAATAGAGTGATGGACCCGTGGAATAGTTTAGGTACATAAGATACAGTGATCAATGACTATAGAACTGTTTGATAAACTCAAAGACTGCAGATTCTGGAATAAGTACTCTCTATCTGACAAAAATTACTGAAACCTAATATGTCAGAAACTATGCATAGATCAACATCTTATACCCTATACCAAGATAAGATTATATGATTTGATTTAGATGTAAAAGGTGATACTATTAGAAAACTAGGAGAGCAAGAGATAGTTTACAATCTGTCAGATCTTTGAAGAAAAGGGGAATTTATGACCAAACAATAGAGATCATTATAAAATGCAAAATAGATAATTTTGATTACATTGAATTTAAAAAGTTTTGCACAAACAAAACTAGTGCAGCCAAGGTTAGAAAGGAAACAAAGAGCTGGGAAAAACATTTTTATTAGTCACTTTTTCTGATAAAGGCCTTATTTCTAAAATATGTAAAGAATAGTCAAATTAATAAAAATACAAGTCATTCAAATAAACAGAAAGTTTTCAAAGGAAGAAATTAAAGCCTTCTATAGTCATTTGAAAAAAAAATGCTCCAAAATCACTATTGATTTAGAGAAATACAAATTAAGACAACTCTGAGCTATCACTTCACATCTTTTAGACTAGCCAAGATAACAGGAAAAGATAATGATAAATGTTGGAGAGGATGTGGGACATTGACTCTGGAGTCAGAGAACCTGCAGTCAACTATCCAATCTGTTTCTTACTAGCTAAATGACCTTAGTTTGTTCACGAAATCAAATGATATAATGTTTGAAGTGTTTAGCATAGTGCTTGACACTGTAGGATTTAATAAATGCTTGTTATTTTCTCTTCCCTTCATTAAGTATTAATCAGTCTGAACCTCAGTACTTTCTAAAATGGACCCATCTATTTATTCCAACCCTCTAACTTTAGATTTAGGGAACTGAGACCAAAAGAAGGACTATCACATAGAAAGAAAAACAGATATTCAGTCAGTCAACAACCATTCACCAAGCACCTATCAGACATAACATGGTAGACATGGAATCAGAATGAACAGGATTGAAATCTTTTTTCATACTCTTAGTTATGTGACCACTGGCAAATTATATAATTCCCTAAGCCTTTCTTTGTTCTCATCTGAGGGGATAGACTAAATGATGCCTCAAGTTCTTTCTAGCTCTAAATCTATGAACCTGTGATCTGATGTCCTACTATGAGCCAAGCACCGAGAATATAAAAGTTTTTTTTTTTAAGTAGTTCCCATTCTATTAGGAGAAAACAACACATGCACATATAATAGTGGAAAAATGCTAAATGTCAGAGGTCTTAGCTTTGAATCCTAGCTTTGCCATTTACTATTTGTATTAAACAAGTCTCTTGGCCCCAGTTTCCTCACCTGTAAAATGGGTACTTAAACTAAATGGCTACTGAGGGCAGATCACAGGCTCATAAATTTAGAACTGGAAAAGAATTAAGGCATCATCCTATTTAAACAATACAAAAATATGTAAAACAAAATTATTCCAGCTTGGGAAATTATTGAGTTGTTTCAATTTTGTTCTACTCTTCATGATCTCATTTGCAGTTTTCTGGACAAAAATACTGGAGTAGTTTGCTATTTTTTTCTCCAGATAATTTTACAGGTGAGGAAATTAAAACAAATAGGGTTGTGTCACATAGGTAGTAAATATCTGAAACTGAATTTGAACTCAGGAAGATGAGTCTTCTTGATGATTCCAAATCCAACACTGCCTAGCTGTCCCAAACTTAGGAAAAGGCTTAAGAGGACCTTTGGACTGGGCTTTGAAGGAAATTAGGGACTCAACGTGAAAGTGATGAAGAAAAGCATTCCAGTCATGAAGGACTGTACAAATGCAGGCAACCATGAGATGAGATTGAATGGTTTATACAGGGAATATCGCAGTAGACCTATTTGTCTGGAATGCAAAATGCATGAAGAGGAAGAGTATACAATAATTCTGGTGTGACAGAGCATATCACACTTCTGCTGATTTGTTTGCCCTTTTCTTTTCTATATATCTTGTCAGAATGTGAAATCCTTGAGAATTTAGACTGCCTAGCCCTTCCTATCAGTATCCCCAGAGCAGCACACAGCAAGCAGTCCTGCATCTCCAACTGCCTATAGGGCATCTTAAATTTAATAAGTCCAGAAATGAACTTATTATCTTCCCTTCCCAAACCCTACCTTCTTTCTTACTTCCCTCATTACTGTGGAGGGTACTAGCATCCTGCCAATCTTTTAATCTAAATGTTCTCAATTCCACACTTTCTCTGATTCCCTACCTCACATATTTAATCAGTCACCAAATCCTATAGTTCTACTTTTATTAATCTTTCATATATGGCATTTCTCTCCTTTGACACTGCCACCATCCTGGTCCAAGCTCTCATCAATTCATACTTTTACTATCAAAAAAGGTTACTATATAACCCGTATCAGATTTGTTTGTTGTCATGGGGAGTGGGCAGGGAAGGAAAAAGGGAGAAAACTTTGGAACTTAAAAAATCTTTCAAAAAATTGAATGAAAGAAAAATTGTCTTTACATGTAACTAGGAAAAATGAAATACTATTAAATAAATTAAAGAACAAGAAAAAGGCTACTGATTGGTCTCTCTGATGCAAGTCTCTCCCAAATCCTGTGCATTCTCCATTCAGCTGCAAATTGATCTCCTGAAAGCTTAAGTCTAACCATAAATCTCTTCTATTCAATCAGTTCTATAGGTTTAAGGATCAAATTGTTTTTAGGATCAATTATAAAATTCTCTGTTTGGCTTTTGAGACTCTTTATAATTTGGTCCCTTCCTACCTTTCTAGCCTTCTTATACCTTACTACTCACCACATACTCTTTGATTCAGTGATGTCAGCATCACTTCCTTGCTGTTGCTCAAACAAGATACTCCATCCCCTGACTCTAGGCATTTATGAGGGAATAGTGACTGTCCCCCATATTTGGAATTTCTTCCTTCCTCTTTTCCACCTATTGGTTTCCCTGGCTTATTTCAAATCTTAGCCAAAGTCCTATCTTCTAGAAGAAACCTTTCTCAGTCTTAGAGTCTTCCCCCTGAGATTATCTCCAATTTACTCTAATCATATGTTGTTTTTACATAATATTTTTTCATGTTATCTCTCCCATTACACTGTGAGCTCCTTAAGAGCAGTTACTATATTTTGTCTTTTTGTGTGTGTGTTTCCACACTATTATAGCTAGCACATAGTAGGTGCTTAATAAGTGCTTTTTCATTCATTCTCCCTTAAGGAATCCCAGCTCCGGATCCAGATATAAACAACTAGGATTAATCCTAGTGGAGTTTAACCTCGGAAAGTAAATGACCAAAGAAAGAGCCACAGAGGTTAGTGCATCAAATGTTAACTCTGAAAAATAAAATAAAACCAAAGAGATCACAGAAGTTCTGGGCAAAAAGCCTTCTTTATTCTGTTGGAGGAAGGAAACTAGACATCATGATGGGGTCTTCTCTAAGTTTGAGGAGACCCCTAAATAGTGAGGCTAAATTTCAATTTATATGCGTGTGGCTACACAAAGAGCCAGGCAATGAGGTATAACCACAGCAGTGAGGGAGTAACAGCAACAGTGAGACAAGTTTGATTCATAGCAGGACTGAATGTGGTTCCTGCAGATGCTTGCCTGAGCTCCGAAACCATCTGGGGCTACTGTGAAACAATTCTGTGATTTTGCTGCAGCAAAATTCATCCAAAGGGTGAGCTCAAAGGATTATTGTTATGTCAAGCTCAGGGTACAGCATGCTTCCTGAGCCTTAGCTCTGGAAAATTAGGAGCTTTAGCTCCCATTAGTAAAAAGAGAGGAGTGAAAAGAAAGGAGTGGTTTTGGCATGGGGATCCTGAGGACAATGTGAGGATTTTCTCTTGAACTATCTAGTTCTTCATACCTCTGTATCCCCAGGGAAAGGAATTTAAAGTAAATTTTGCTCATGTATAAGATCTCTCCAAGGGTAGGAACTAGAAAAAAGAAAAGTCATGTAAAGGGTTGTTATTACTTTCTCTTGGTTGTCACATAAGCACACACACACAGACACACAAAACCTCTAAATGGCAAAAGTAACATAATTATTTAGCTTCGCTACAGAGATGAAATTTTAAACATCAGAACAGGAAGCATTTTAGGGGACTTCTGAAAAATTTACCTTCACCTCAGCTCTATATCATCTCTGAACAAATCCCTACAGAGTTCATGCCTTCTGATAAACCAGGACAAGATTTGGGATTCCTCCTCCTGACTAAAATCCACTTCTCCAAGGGGGCAATTGCAGAATACTTTTTCTGGGTTCCAACTCAGAGACCAAGCAGCTCTGGACCTCACTAGGCACATAGGTGACAGAGTGAATATACTATTGAACTTAGAGACAGAATAGAAACACCTGAATTCAAATTCTCCCTCATACTTCTTATTTGCTATGTGACCATGGGCAAATTTCTAAACCCTTCCTCAGTTTCCTAATCTGTAAAATGGGATAATAGCACCCAACTCTCAAGGTTGTTGTGAGGCTCAAAGGAGATAATATATGTAATTTATTGTTGGGTGTTTTGGTTGTGTTTGGCTCTTTGTGACCTCATTTGGAGTTTTCTTGGCAAGGATATTGAAGTGGTTTGCTATTTCTTCCCCCAGTTCATTTTATAGAAAAGGAAATAGGGTTAAGTGACTTGTCCAGGATCACAGAGCTAGAAAGTATCTGAAGTCAAATTTGAACTCAGGTCCTCCTGACTCCAGAGCCACAACTATATCCACTGTGCTACCTAGCTAGGAATACAAAGGAAGATTAAAAAATAGTCTCTGATCTAAAGGAATTTATTGTGTAATGAGGAAGTAGATAGATATATAGATGATAGATACATACATAGGCACATGTTTATACAATATATTGTGTGTATATACACACACATACACAAACACATTATTTTGTGCTCAAAGAATACCAAAATGATATCATGATATTAGAGTCATATAGTGTGTCCAGTTGTGCCTGATTTGACCAATATAACCTCAGAAGACTATATCCCAGGTCAGGCACAAGTAATTCATAAGACCACGTGGAGGTGAGATGTCTCTAAATTTATACACCACAAATTTCTATTTTACTCATGGAGTACAGAATCTTATTTTAAGTAGCCATACCATGTGTCTTTCATGTCTCAATCAAACAAGTCAAATCATGTCTCAATCAATCAAAGTTCTTCAGAGAAACCTTGAAAGTGTCCTTGTATCACTTTTTCCAATCACCACATGAGCTTTTGCCTAGTTTGAGTTCTCCAAATCTTTTGAGAGGGAGGGTGAAGTCAAGATTGCAGAAAAAAGGCAAAAACTCATCCCAGCTCTCCCAAATTCTCCTCCATATAACTTTAAATAATACCCCAAAATAAATTTTGGGATGGCAGAACCCACAAAAGGATAGGGTGAAATAATTTTATAGCCCAAGACAACTTGGAAGTTCTATAAAAAAGGAATATCACACTGGGGTGAATAGAACAAACTACTAGTAGGCTTTGGCTTCCACTGAGTCAGTGGTCAGTGATGGTAAGGAGATCCATCAAACAATTTGTGTAAAGGAGAGAATAGGAACTCTTTACTGTCACTGAGTGCAGGACTCTGTTGCATTGCCCATCTTCAGAGCAGGAACACAGTCCTGAGTTGTAGTTCCAGGGTGAGGATGAGCAAGCACATCAGAGCTTGCAGTCTCAGGGAAGCAGGGAATCTGGTCACAGTTCCAGTGCAGAAAATAATGCTTCTGGTTGCTCTGGCCAGATGAGCAGTGAATATACCTTGCCTTAGGTCATACTACTTTGGAAGAACTGAAAATTTACAAACCCTCAGAACTAGCTCTGAAGACATCTGCACCAAAAAAACTCTTAAGCTTAAGACAGGTATCTCTCCATCCTGGAATTAGAGCCCAACTTTAACATAAAGTTAAAAATCAAGAGAAATAGTCTGGGGAAATGAGCAAATAACAACAAAAGAACCTGGCCATAGAAAGTTATTGTGGTGACAAAGAAGATCAAAATACAAACTCAGAAGAAGACAACAAAGTCAAAAATGCTACATCCAAAATCTCAAAGAAAAATGTGAATTGGTATCAGGCCCAAAAATAATTCCAAGAGCTCATAAATTATTTTCAAAACAAAATAAGAGAGTTAGGGGAAAAATTAGGAAAAGAAGTGAGAAAAATGCAAGAAAATCGTGAAAAAAGAAGTCAATGACTTGGTAAATAAGGCAGAAAAAATACTGAAGAAAATAACACCTTAAAAACCATTTACCCTTGGCCTATATAGCCAAATGGTAAAATACGAATGCACACACACATACACACACACACACACACACACACACACACACACACACACAACTACCGAAGAGAAGAACTCCTTAAAAAGTAGAAGTGATAAGTACCAGAACCAGAATGTGAAGCTACATTCTTTGACTTCACATTAACCACTTTTCCCACTATTCAACACTGCCTTATAGGTCAGACTTGTGCATTAGGAATATCAATTTGGCACTGAATAGGATGAATTAGGAAGAGGAAAGACTTGAGGAGGGGGGACATAAAAGCTATTGCAATATTCCAAGTAAGAAGTGATGAGTTCCTAACCTGAGATGAAGAAGAATGAATCAACTGTGGTGTAGATTAAATTGTCAGGACTTCCTGAGTAGTTGAGGATGATTCTGAGATTTAAAGGCCAGTGTGATAAGAAGGATGATGCCATTCTGAACAGAAATAAAGATGATTACAGAGAGGGTGGGAGGTGGGGGGGGGGGAAGAAGGTAAGAGGAAAGATATTGTGTTCTATTTCATATATACTAGGTTTGAGATGCCCATGGAGCATCTTGTGGAAAATGAAAATTGGAAAATTGGCAAATGATAGAGAGAATCAGGAGATTCTCAGGAGAGAAAACAGAACTGAATCACATACACTTCCCTCTCAGATAGACAGATATACATATGTGTGTATGTGAGTATATATGTATGTATATTATATGTATATAATATTATGTATAACTATAATATCATGCATCCTCTTTGAGGCAAAAATAGCATTATTGAGTCTCTATCCCAAAGAGATTTTTTTTTTTGCTGAGGCAATTGAGGTTAAGTGACTTGCCCAGGGTCACACAGCCAGGAAGTGTTAAGTGTCTGAGATCAGATTTGAACTCAGGTCTTCCTGACTTCAGGGCTGGTGCTCTATCCACTGCGCCACCTAGCTGCCCCTCCCAAAGAGATTTTAACAAAACTCTGTGTGTGTATGTATGTGTACATATGCATAGAGATGGTAATTAAATCATTGCATGTCAATAAGATTGACAAAAGAGAAGCTATATGATATGTTCATGTTAAATCATGGGACATGTAAGATGTTCTAGCAAAGGAGCTAGGGAAGGGGCAGTCAGATGGATAAAGGAGGACAGAAATGAAGTAGCATCATGAAAACTCAGAAGTGAGTGAGAGAGCATCAGGATGAAAAGGGGGTCAACAGGATCAAATGCAGAGAAGTCAAGGATACTAGATGGTACAGTAGATAGAGTGGCAGGCATGGAGTTAGGAAGATCTGAGTTCAAATCCAACCTCAGATTCTTATCAGCATGTGAACCTGTTTGCCTCAGTTTCCTCATCTGTAAATGAATGGAAGAAGGAAATGACAAACCACTACAGTATATTTTCCAGGATAGAGTCCCAAAGAATTACACTCCATACACCAACAACAACAAAAAATTGGTTGACTTTTCACTGAGTCACCCCAGCCAATAGCTAATTATCTAATTTCCAACTCTAGTTCATGCCCCGACTCTTTCAAGTCTTATCTCTCACTATGTAAACTGTATACATCAGCTAGTCTAGTCTACAACCTGTCTCTAAAAGGTTCTGTGCAAATTCATACCTCTATATTTTCCTAATCACCGGACCTCCCAGTGGAAAGTCTTTCTTTGTCCTTTTGGTTTATCCAAAGGTACCTCATCCTTCATGACTCAGCACAGGGCTTACCTCCTCCAGGAAGTATTCCCTGATCATACCAGCTCCAGGATCTCTCTCTGGACTTTCACCATCCTTACCGCCTACATCACTCATTCATTTGGTATCCTTTCCTTATTGCCTGCTACTGTTCCTTGTTTTTTCATGCTCCTTTGTTCTGTTTTCCTAAGATCCTTAGCTCCTTGAAAACACAAATGCAGAACTGATGCTGAGTGAAACGAGCAGAACCAGGAGATCATTATACACGGCAACAACAATACTATAGGATGATCAATCCTGATGGACATGGCTCTCTTCAACAATGAAATGTTTCTTTTTTTTCTTTTTTTAATTTTATTTGCATAACATATGTGTGGGTAATTCTTCAACAATAACCCTTACATAGCTTTCTGTTACAAATTTTTCCCCCAACTCCCCACCCCTCCCCTAGATGGCAGGATATCCACTACATGTTAATTATGTTAAAATATTGGCAAATCGAATATATGTATACGTATTTCCAAACTTATCGTTGTTGTGCAAGAAAAATCTTATCTACACAAACGATATATCAGATAAAGGAAACACAATGTAAGCAAACATCAATCAAGGAGTATGAGAATGTTATGTTGTGGTCCACATTTCACATCCCTCTCTCTGGGTGTATATGGCTTTCTTCAGTGAACAATTGGAGGTGGTTTGAAACATTTCATTGTTGCAGAGAGCCATGTCCATCAGAATTGATCATCATATAGTATTGTTGTTGCCGTGTATAATGATCTCCTGGTTCTGCTCATTTCACTCAGCATCAGTTCATGCAAGTCTCTCCAGGCCTCTCTGAAATCATCTTGCTGGTCATTTCTTACAGAACAATAATATTCCATAATATTCATATACCATAATTTATTTAGCCATTCTCCAATTGAAGGGCATCTATTCAATTTCCAGTTTCTAGCCACTACAAAAAGGGCTGCCACAAACATTCTTGCACATGTGGGGCCCTTTCCTTCCTTTATGATTTCTTTGGGATATAAGCCCAATAGAAATGCTGCTGGGTCAAAGGGTATGCACAGTTTGATAACTTTTTGAGCGTGGCTCCAAATTGTTCTCCAGAATGGCTATATCCATTCACAGCTCCACCAACAATGTATCAGTGTAACAATGAAATGTTTCAAACCACTTCCAGTTGTTCACTAAAGAAAGCCATATACACCCAGAGAGAGGGATGTGAAATGTGGACCATAACATAACATTTTCATGCTCTCGATTGATGTTTGCTTGCATTGGGTTTCCTTTACTTGATATTTCTTTCTTATAGATACAATTTTTCTTGCACAACAATAAGTGTGGAAATATGTATACATATATTCGATTTATCAAGTATTTTAACATAATTATCATGTAGTGGATATTCTGCCATCTAGGGGAGGGGTGGGGAGTAGGAGGGAAAAATTTGTAACAGAAAGCTTTGTAAGGGTTAATGTTGAAGAATTACCCATACATATGTTTTGCAAACAAAAAATAAATTAAGAAAAAGAAAAGAAAACACAAACACAATATCCCCCCAAGATTTAGCTTAGTAGATTTTCAATAAATATCAATTTTGGTTGGAGGAGGCACTGAGGAAAAGGAAAATAATTCATGAAAATTCAAAGTATAACCCTACTGTCTCAGAACAGGTCACTATGCCCTGGAGATAAGGTGACCATGGGATAAGGTGACCACATAAAGGAAGATTCAATTACCCTTGGCATCAGTTCAACCTAGTGTCTTAGCAAGGTGCATGTGGTTTCTTTTTTACCTCAGCATAGGTAACATTGTCAATCAAGCCCCCCAAGGGAAATTTAAACCCTCTTCCTCATCTCCTGCCTCTCTACTCACCGCCCCCCATCTCTCCCAAGCCTACTTCTAAGGAAAGAATCAAAGAAATAAGCATTTAGCTTGTTTGCTCTAAGTGCAGGTGATTATTGTTTCCAGAGCAGGTCACTAAATAGCTGCTGTTCTTGCTTCTCCTTTGAGAACAGCTCTGGCCAACGCCCAGCAACATTCCCAGATGGCATCACTGACCAACAACAGTCGGACTGAGAATCCAGGCCAGGGCACTGGGGCAGGAAGGATTGTTATTAAATTCAGAGGGCTGGAAAGGATCTTAGAAAGCATCAGTCTATGGACCACATTTTAGACAAAAAGAACCCAAAAGTTAACAAAGAAAAGTGATTTTTTTTAAACCCAATCCAGCCAGGTCCATAGTCCCACCATAATGGACTGTGCCCCACCTTAGGACGACTTAATTTTTTTAGTCATAAAAAATCACATTCCGTTAAAAAAGAGAAATAAAGAGAAAAAATGTTCTCACTAGCCCAGGCCTACCACTAACTTACCTATGCCTGCCTTGGCAGAACACCATGTCTTTCCAAACCTTGCAGTTGGGAGTGGTGATTATTTCTCCTAGCATAGGCATGGGAAATTGGAGGGCTTGGTTTTTAGTTTTGTTCTATTTGGGGTGGGATAGGGGGAGTAGAGGATGATTTTAAACAAGTGCAAGGTACAAGAGGGGCATATGAGGTGAGCCGGAGAAGGAGCCTCAGTCCACATTGGACATATGACTCCAAAGGCCTCTTGCCAAATTAAGCAACTTATTTTCCCCTTCTATAAAGGGCAGATCTGCCAGGCTGGCAAATTTCCCTCTTCTTACAGAGGGCTGCTGAAATCGCTTTCTGGTGCCTCATCGTGGTATGGGGGCTGATTTTTGGTTCTTTAAGACTTTGCCAGCAAAGCCTAAGTGCTGGCAGAACATACCAAGCTGAGAAGGCCTCAGGTATGGGCCTGGCATTAACCTGGCATCAGAAAACCAGAAGTTGGCCACCCGGCAATGAATATCATGGCAACCTATGAACCTCTCTCTTGAAACATGGGAGCTGCCTTCTGTATATTGAATGTGATCAATAAATACTCTAAAGATTTCTAAGTAGCAGTATTAAAGTGAAGGAGGGCCAGGCTCCATGGGATGCTTCAGAACAACATGGACCCCAAACCCCTACTTCTGGGTGTGGAAAGAGCCTAGGGCTTGAAGGGGGAACAATCATATGGCATGACTTCCAAGAGCAGGTTTTTTTTCCTTCCTTTCATAATCTTCAGAGCCTTTGGAGAGGGCGGGCCTTGGCAAACCTTTGAAAAAGTATTTTTCCAGTTGTCATGGAGCCCAAGCCACTGTTTCACCCCAAGAAACTGTGTCACCTGAGGGGCAGCTTTGGTTAATCCACGTGGTCTGATTTGGTTAAGTGTCTCATATAGTAGTAGACATTTATAAAGTTCTTTAAGGTTTTACAATGTTCTTTACATATAAAGCAAGAACACCCCCCCCTTCCCACCCCACCCTCAGTTTCCCTTTATGAAAGGTTTTTCTTATTAGAATCAAACTTCTTTAGGGTAGGGCCTTGCTATCAGCTTTTTGTTCACCCATTTTTACTCAACTCTGTATCTTAGTGTATATGGCTTTAAATTTGAAAGATAAAAGAAAGAGGGATGGTGATATTTCCCTTCCACCAAAACCTAGAGGTAAGGGAATAAGAAGAAAAAAAAATGAATCTAATAGTGAGTGACCAACTGTCACTCACCCCAGAAAAGGAATAGAAAAGTTGTTTGAAACATTTTTTAAAAACCTCATATGAATTTAAATAACAGACTTAACTACAGCCAGCAAATAATCTTATAAAAGAATAAAAATACAAAAGTGTATTGCATTATTTGCTTCTGTTTTCATGGGTTTTTGTTTGTTTGTTTTTTGCTTTTGATTTGCCTGTACATTTACAAACCAGGAAAAGAATATTATACATTCTAACTTCCACTAATCTAAGAGACAGATAACAGAGTATCAAAACTCATTCAGTTTACTAATTTTATGTTATTAAAAGACAGCTACAACATTTCTAAATACTACCATAATTTAGTGCATTTGGTCAACTTCCAACTAAACTTAGGATGTAATCATGGAGGCCTTTTCAACAGTAAGAACCAACATTCATAGCTATTCAGATATTTGGATTGGATTACAAGGTGGTTTACACAGCTAAATATACATATATACGTATATATATGTATCTACACATACACACACACACACACACACACACATATATATATATATATATATATATATATATATATATACATATAATAATCCTTATGCCAGTGTAGTGGATAGTCACTGCTCTTAAAATCAGGAAGATGTGGATACAAATTTAGCTTGAATGTCTCTAGGCAAATCATTAACATCTCTGGGCCTCAATTTCCCAATCAAAAAGATGATCTCTGAGGTTTCAATCCAATTCTCAATCTTTGATCCTATATTTCCAAGCACTGTCTAATTCTTTACATCTCTTCAGTGTTTATAATGATTTTTAAATACTAAAAACACAATATTCTTTAACTAGTATTCACACTATTTAACTTTTCTGTTGCTTTCAAAATTGTTGACTATCCACTTCCTTTTAGGGGTCTCTCCTCTGGTTTCCATGACAATGCTTACTCTGGGTTCCTTCTTACTTTTCTTTTGGAGCTCCCCTGCAGGATCATCAGCTCTGTGGGTCCATCCCTGCTACTGCTCTCCTGAAAGCCCTTCTCTTCACTCTCTATATGATGATCTCATCAGTGCTCATAATTCAAATTACCATTCCTAAGCAGATGAACTCCAAATCTCTGTAGCAAACCTTCTAGATCAGCATTATCAACTGCTTATTAGACATCCCAACCTGGACATGCTATAGGCAACTCAGGCACAATACATTCACAATTGACCTCATTTTCTGTCTCCAGAAAATAAAAAATCCCTTCTTCAAACCATCTTGTTTCTGTTGATAACAATCTTTCTAATCAGACAGATTCACAATCTTACCTTGATTCCCTCTTATTTGCAAACAAAAAATCAGCTGTGATCTCAGAAGTCTAGAATCCACTGGCTCTCTACTTCTGCTTCAAAGAATACACAACTTCCAGCAAAAAAGAGCTTGAGTGCCACCTCCTACATGGAGATTTTCCTTATGTACTCAGTTTTTAATATTATCTCCCTTGCTTTCTTCCCTTAATATATGTTTATTATATATAAATGATATTTGTTATATATGTGTATATATGTTATATACATGCTATATATGTAATGAATCATATTTTATATATCACTATACTATATATATTATACATCATATACTTTGACATGTTGCATATATATGTTTTAAATAATAGATGTAACACATACTGTTTTATAAGTATGTATAGATATATGCATATATATGTGTGTGTGCACACACACAAACATTATTGACTTTGATGTAAACTGTGTCCTTGATTGTGTGTCCCCTGATAGTTGGGGAAGAGCTGGAGAGACCTCAAATCTCAAAAACCCTCCTGTAGAAGGGCCCCACCCATCTATTCATAAGCAAACTTGCCATTCAATCAGAAATCCTAGAAGGCAAAATAAAAGGATGACTCGAAGCCTGAGTCTTTGCTGATTCCTACAAGGGAAAAAGCCCACTGAGTCCCTGCTCAGTGTAAACCCACCTTAACTTATTCCTACACCAGGAAAAGCCCATTGCGTCCCTACTCAGTGTAAAAGACATTTTGCTAATAACCCGCCTTTACTTCTCCCCTTTTGGAACTGTCCCACTAAAAAAGCTGCTTCTTTGAGGCTACCCATTTTGCCATAAATCTCTCATCTCAATTTTTGGGGTTCATGGATTCCTCCATGAAGCCCACAACTGGCCAAAAGGGGGTCCCCGTCACTCCTTTTCTCACACCTCATCAACTTGATATTGACTTATTTGTTGACATCTCATCCTCTTCACCAGAATGTAAACTTCTTCAAGTAAGATCAATTTCATAGTTGTCTTTTTATCCCCATATCCTACCACAATGTTGTAACTATAGTATGTGCTAAATATATAAAGAATTGAATTAGGGTATAAAAGAAGAACAGAAACCTAAAAGAAACCACAGAAATCTGTAACTCAACTGCAGTTAAACTGTAATCAATTAGCTTCTACTTGAAAACTTCTAGGAATAGGGTCCTCTTCCCACATAAGTGTAAATGTTTAACAATAAGCTCTTGGGGGGAAGAATTAAAAAATGAACAACAAATAATAATATGCATTATTAACTTTTTTTTTCTGATCACCTTAAGTCTACCAGGGTCAGAAAACAACTGCAGCCTTACAACCAAAATTGTCCTTCTACCTGTTTTTGTAAGGCCCATGAGTCAATCGGTTTTGTTGTTGTTTTAAAATAAGGTTTCATTGTATGTAAAAAGTGTAAATAACCATTCTTTCTCAAGGGTCATACAAAAATGTAGAAAATCATTTAATGAGTTTGGACATCAAATCAAAATTTACTTCTCTAATTTCAAACAATTCCTCATAGTTCTGTCTTTAGGGATCAAGAAAAACAAGCCTAACATTTCATCTCTGTAACAGCCCTTCATATAATTACTTATTATTTCCCATCAAAATTTCTAGCTAAACATTCTCAGTCCTTTCAACAAATCCTTATGCTATTGAGGCCTCCTTTGGAAATGGAACATTTAGGCAATGTCCTCCCTAAAACATGATGTTCAGAACTGACTACAATATCTCAAATGGGAGTTGTCCAGAGCAAGGCACACTAGGGCTTTATTTTATTTTATTTTATTTTATTTTCACTCTTGATGTTATGGCTCTGTTGATCCACCACAAGATGGAGTAAGCTTATTTGGCTCTATGATAAGTAGAGCCAGACTGAATTCATTGTATTGACTACAGGAGCTGATTTGTTGTTATTATTATATAATTCCTAGTACTTAGCACAGTGCCTGGCACATAATAAGTGTTTTAATAAATGCTTCTTGGATGATTGTTGACTCATATTCCTCTCTCAATCTACTAAAATCTCAGGTTGCTTTCCTTTGAATGTTTATCTAGCCACACATCTATCATGATATGTTTGTAAAGTCTGAGGGATGTGGCATTTATTTCTGATGAATTCCATCTTTTAAATTTTGGCCCATTGTTTTACCCTGTCTAAATATTTTTGATTCCTGATTCCATTGTCCACTATAATAGTTCTTCATGGCAAAGTTGGGTTCTCTGAATATTTGATCCTCATTTTATCTATGCCTTCATCTAAATTATCTATTAACATTTAGAATATTCCTCTAGATGCTTCTCTCCAGGTTGCCATCAATTTTGGATCTGGCCATTTAACTAAATCAAAATACATCTAATTGAGACATAATATATATAACTCTCTTTCTTTCCCATAAATAATGATAATAAAAGCTAGTATTTATATAATGTTTTAATGTTTGCAAAGTACTTTACAAAATATCTCATTTTATCTTCATAAGTATGTGAAAATAGTTACTATTATTACCCCCATTTTATAGATGAGGAAACTAAAGCTGAGAGAAGTTAATGACTTGCCCAGGATCCCACAGCTGATAAATTTCTGAGTTGGGATTTGAAATCAAGACTTCATGACTCTAGCATATATATGTATCATTCTCTTGATTTCCTGGACCACTTAGCTGCCTAGGTGGATCAAAATATTTTGCTGAAGTTTAAGTTTATTATGCCTATGTCAGGCTATTAATGTACCAATTTATTTTCTCTATCAAAAAAAAAAAAAGAAAGAAAGAAAGAAAATGAGGTCAGTCTGGAAAGTGCTATTCTGGGTGAAGAGATGCTTACTCTTGGCAATGATGACTACCCTTTCTATATACTCATAAACCAGACTTTTTATAATAACTCTAGGATTTCTCCAGGAACCAGTGTAAAGCTTGCCAGACAAAGTTCCTACCCTCTTTATTTTTTCTCAAAAATAAAAACAATTCTCCATCTCCAGTTCTGTAAAAATTCTTTTATTCTCCACAACTTTTTAAATATCTGATGCAGTAGGACTTCAATCACATCTATAGGTTCTTTTAAGACCTTCATCTAGTTCATCTAGCCCTAGTGACTTAATTGTACTAAGGATAGCTAGGTGGACTGCTTCAAATTCCCTGTTAAGCATCTGTAAGAAGTGAGATCATTTGTAAGGAGAGAATTGACTCATATTTATAAGAATTCAAGCCACTCTTCAATAGATAAATGGTCAAAGGATATGAACAGACAATTTTCAGATGATGAAATTAAAACCATTTCTAGTCATATGAAAAGGTGCTCCAGATCACTACTGATCAGAGAAATGCAAATTAAGACAACTCTGAGATACCACTACACACCTGTCAGATTGGCTAAAACCACAGAAAAAGATAATGATGAATGTTGGAAGGGATGTGGGAAAACTGGGACACTGATACATTGTTGGTGGAATTGTAAACAGATCCAACCATTCTGGAGAGCAATTTGGAACTATGCTCAAAAAGCTATCAAACTCTGCATACCCTTTAATCCAGCAGTGTTCCTATTGGGCCTATATCCCAAAGAGATTTTAAATGAAGGAAAGGGACCCACATGTGCAAAAATATTTGTGGCAGCCCTTTTTGTAGTGGCTAGAAACTGGAAACTGAATGGATGCCCATCAGTTGGAGAATGGCTGAATAAATTATGGTATATGAATGTTATGGAATATTATTGCTCTGTAAGAAATGACCAGCAGGATGATTTTAGAGAGGCCTGGAGAGACTTGCATGAACTGATGCTGAGTGAAATGGGCCGAACCAGGAGATCATTATACATGGCAACAACAAGACTATATGATGATCAATTCTGATGGACATGGTTCTCTTCAAAAGTGAGATGTTTCAAACCAATTCCAGTTGTTCAGTGATTAAGAAAGCCATAAACACCCAGGGAGAGGCCTGTGGGATCTGCATATGGACCACATAGCATTTTCATGCTCTCTATTGATGTTTGCTTGCATTTTGTTTTCCTTCTCAGGTTTTTTTTTTTTCTCTTGTAGATCCATTTTTTTCTTGTACAGCAAGATAATTGTATAAATAGGTATACATATATTTGATTTGTCAAGTATTTTAACATAATTAACATGTATTAGACTTCCTGCCATCTAGATGAGTGGGTGGGAGGAGAGAGGGAAAAATTTGTAATAGAAGGCTTTGCAAGGGTCAATGTTGAAAAATTACCCATGCATATGTTTTGCAAATAAAAAGCTTTAATAAAAAAAATTTTTTTAAAGAGGGTATTTGTAAGGGAGAGTGAATGGAGTAATCTTTTTATTAGTTTACTAATTACCTTGAAGAGATTATAGGATATAGAACTTTGTTTGGAAGGAATCTGAAGGGCATCTTCCCAAAGAAATGGGCATGCCCAGGGTATCCTACTTTTAGAACACAAGGCATACAAGATGGTTGGTTAATTAAAACACAAGAGGCAGACTGTTGTCAGAAGAGCCACACTTATTTTATGATTTATAAAAACAATTAAGCTTAACTGAATTCTTTCACACACACTTTTTTAGAAATCCTCATACTTGATGCACTCCAGTGTATAAGGGGAAAAGAAAAATCTTAAAAAGAGGGACTGAGAAGATGTTGTCATGTCTGACTCTTCATGATCCCATTTAGGGTTTTCTTGACAAAAATACTGAAGTGATTTCCCATTTCCTTCTTCAGCTCATTTTGCACATGAAAAAAAAAAAAAAAATGGGGCAAAGAGGATTAAGTAACTTGCCTAGGGTCACACAACTAATGTCTGAGACCATATTGATGATGTCTTCCTGACTTCAGTTCAACCACTCTACTATGCTACCTAGCTGTCCTATCTATCCCTTTTAATCTCGGTTAGTCAATCATCTTTTTGTAAAATCTAATCTTTTTAAAAACCTTCTTTACTTTTATAAATATTTCTCTTCCTGATTCTTCCTTTCCTACATTTTTTTTT